>VDFB02000017.1:72212602-72436425 GCA_007258455.2 Sequoia sempervirens
ATAAGAGTGTTAAACATTGGTTGTTTGAGGAATTTCACACACATCGTAAGAATCTTCATTACTCAAACCTTGTCGTGGCATCCAATGTTCGTTTGAGAAAATATGGTGGTAGACCTTTGAACAAGACCCTGTGGAAGGTTTGTGAGTCTGACCATGAGGCAATACTTGACACAATAAAGAGTAGAGCAGATCCAGATGGTTCATTGGATTAATTTGTAAGTATATGCACAACAGTTCTTATTAATTTATATTTGTATCCACGTCAGTTTGGTTGATGCCAATGCTATCATCTTATTTTACTTTGTGTATCTGTATGTAACCAGAAAAACATTGATTGGTGTCTCCTTGCATAAAATGTAGAATTATTAGCCATCCAAGAGAATCTCAAGTAGAAAAGAAATGCAACATCCTTATTTTGATGATCTTGACAAATCTCAATTATGATTTTAAGCCATTAAAAAAGTGTGTGTGAAACTTGATGAGGCAATTTCAAGTTATTCATTTGAATTTAACCTTATCATGACCACCTATGACGTATACATTATAAGAGCATCTTGAATTTCAATAAATTATATTCATAAGAGCATAAACAAGGCAGTGAACTCTTTGAAAAAATGCCTCAAAGAAATATGGTCTCATGGTGATGGAATGGCATGACAAATGCCATGACAAGCAAATTGTTGTGGATTGTCATGACATTCCATCACCATTGAGACCACATTTCTTTGAAGCTTTTTTTCAAATAGTTTGCTGCCTTTTATATGCTATTGCTTATTAGTATGCTTTAATAGATTTTTTCCAAGCATCCATAGCTTTTTTGGAAGCACCTATTTTAGGCTTTTAGCCATAGCAACAAGAAAGTTAACTATTTGATAGAATGCTTTGGTAAACATGTATGATAAATGTACTAGCATAGAGAAGGCAGCGAACTGTTTGAAAAAATCCCTCAAAGAAATGTGGTCTCATGGTGATGGAATTCCATGAAAATCCACAACAATTTGCTTGTCATGTGATGTAGAGGGGATGGTACTTTAGTCAAAACTCAAAGTTTCAAGGATTACAATGATGCAATCTCAAACACTCTTCTAGGCACCCTGATGGAGACAAACCTCAATAGTGCACTTATAACTTAGATACTTTCCTAATGGACCCAAACCCTTGGAGTGATCTCAAGGAACTCAAAAAAACTTGTCTTGAATGGTTTCAAAGCCCCAAACCTCTGTCTTAGACAAAACTCACTTTTTGCACCTTGACTAGGCTTCTACCCCAACTAGGCTTCTAGCGATGGTTTTTTGACTTTTCACTCAACTTCCCCAAAGGAATTCTCAATATAATGACTGATTCAGATGTGATTCATGATGATACACAACATATCAAATCATTTATGGCACTTGTTCTGGATCAAACCTACCAAAATATATTGTTTCCTCATATTTAAGACCTAATTAGCCCACTTTTTCAAAGCAACCCCTCTCTAAACTTATCCCCTGACAATGAAACTTTCAACAAGTGTTTTAAACTATTCCCAAACCAAATATTTTCAAGGTATCAGTCTTCTTTGACACCCTCAACACCCTAAATCACAAAACCCTCAATAAATTGCTCCAAAACTAGGGCCTCTTGAAAATTAGCTTTCCCAACACTTCTAGAACCTTCTCTTAGACTTTTCACCAATAACTCAACATATCTAAACACATTAAACTTAGAAATATACCCCTTATTAAGGTAGATCTCCTGCTGCTACACTTTAGGCACCATTTTCATGCCCTTTTCCTTGCTAAAACTTGGTGTACACCCAAGAATCACTCTTTCCTACACAATAACTTGTTAGATATGTATAATACAAGTTAGATATGATCCATTTCACAATTTTTCAGTCACACTCTCCCATGAAATGGATCATTTATTCATGAAGTCTCTCAAAACTAATGAAAATTTTGTACTTTTTGAGGACAGTCAACAATATAACACAAGAAACTGATTCCCAACGTTATTCAGGTTAGGTCATTCAAAAGGTTAAATGCATGTAAATACAAGTTCTTAAACCATCCAAATGAGCATGACACCAAAAGGAATAAGAGATTTATCAAAAAAATTCAAGAAAATGCAAAAAAGATTGAGGTTTTTATTGATTTTCTGTAGCAGTCCATACAACACTTGCAATATCAGCCAACCCTCTATACAAATGCTTTCTCCAAGCTTATAGACTCATCCTACAACTGTCCCAACCGATTAGAATTGATTTTATTACATTATTGTGATTAAAACTCCTATAACTCACTTTTCCACCCAAAGTTGGATTTCAAAAATTTGAATTTCCAACATCGCAATTTATTAACTCCTATTAACTATAAAGCTTCCAAAACTATTACATATCATCATTCAACCTTATTTAACCTAATGAAAACATCATATACCTATTTAAACTCCTAGAACATCATTGTTCCATTTACAATTCAATTTGGTCCTATGGTCCTTATCAGGACCCTTAGGACTTTTGATCTTCCTGTTACACTCATCCATGCCAAATGCCATTGTAGGCTTCAAAATGCTATAATTGATGCTCTAGAAAGGTTTATAGGCCTTCAAGACCCCTGCCATCTCTTGACTCTCCAAATGATCCTCAAGGAGCTTGGGTGCTCTTGCACCATCATGGCATTCCACCACCATGAGACCACATTTCTTTGAGGCATTTTTTTCAAACAGTTCATTCCCTTGTCTATGCTATTGCTTACTATTATGCTATGATAGATTTTTTCTAAGCATCCATACCTTTTTTGAAGTTAACTATTTTAGGCTTTTTAGCCATAAAGTGCTAAAGGCAATGAACTCATTTTTAGCTAAATGCTTTGATAGACATGTATGAAAATAAAGGCAGACAAGGCATGAAATCTTTTTGAGGTGGGCCCCAAAGAAATGAGGTCTCATGGTGATGGAATGGCATGACTTAATGCCATGACAAGAAAAATTACATGGATTGTCATGGCATTCCATCACCATTGAGACCATTTTTTACTTCTTTTGAGGCTTTTTTTCAAACAGTTTGTTGCCTTTTCTATGCTATTGCTTATTAGTATGCTTTGATAGATTTTTTCCACAAGCATCCATAGCTTTTTTGGAAGCACCTATTTTAGGCTTTTAGCCATAGAAACAAGGAAGCGAGCTGTTTGATAAAATTATTTGGTAAACATGTATGATAAATGTAGTAGCATAGACAAGGCAGTGAACTATTTGAAAAAACACCTCAAAGAAATGTGGTCTCATGGTGATGGAATGCCATGACAATCCACAACAATTTTCTTGTCGTGGCATTCCACCACCATGAGACCACATTTCTTTGAGGCATTTTTTTCAAATAGTTCATTCCCTTGTCTATGCTATTGCTTACTATTATGCTATGATAGATTTTTTCTAAGCATCCATAGCTTGTACAAAAGCACCTATTTTAGGCTTTTAGCCATAGCAGCAAGGAAATGAATTGTTTGGCTAAATGCTTTGATAGACATGTATGAAAAATGTGTTAGCATAGACAAAGTAGTGAACTCTTTGAACAAATTCCTCAAAGAAATGAGGTCTCATGGTGATGGAATGCCATGACAATCAAAAGCATTTGATTGTCATGGCACTCCATCAGGTCATGAGACCTCATTTCTTTGAGGCATTTTTTCAAAGAGTTCATTGCCTTGTCTATGATATTGCTTACTATTATGCTTTTGATAGATTTTTTCCAAGCATCCATAGCTTGCTCAAAAGCACTTTTTTTAGGCTTTCAACCATAGCAACAAGGCAACACTTGAACTATTTGACAAAATGCTTTGGTAGACATGTATGAAAAATGTGGTAGTATAGATAAGGTAGTGAGCTATTTGAAAAAATGCCTCAAAGAAATGTGGTCTCATAGAATGCCATGACAACCAAATGCAATTGGCAACTACTCCTAGTTATTTGTTATGCAATGTGAAGTAATTGCATAACTGCTTAGGTTGACTTTGTAAAAACTATATTGTAATTGAAATTTTTTCATCTATCAGCATCTAGTTATTAGTTATGAAATGTGAAGCAATGCTTTCAGTTTGAAAGATGTGCAATGCAATGTAATCAACGTTATGAATATAAACTACAAAATCCTATTTTTTACTAAGTTACTGGTTCAGTTTTGGGTTCGGGATCGAGTTCGAGAACCCGGTTCAGCGGTTCGGGAAATTTTTTTGGGGGGTTGGGTTCATTTTGTGTTCGGTCATACAAAAACATATAAAAATCAGAAATATATACATATTTGTAGCAATAATCAAGTTCAAAATACACCACCATTTTAATAGTCAAATAACATAGCAAAAATACATCACCACTTTCATAGTGAAATATTAAAATATTAGTGATCTACTCGAATGTCATGATACAAAATTATAAATTAAAGTTCAAACATAAAAACGTCAAGTGTTTACAATCAACCATTATTGATCATTGATCAATCTGAAAAGTGTGAACATTTTTCTGTGTGAAAGGAAAACAAGAAAACAATGTTACATAATTATTTACATTGTGAAAGAGCCAAAACCTTTTTCTTGCAAATCATAGAAGAATCTCAGTGATTTTTTGGGTGTCCTTGCCTTGGAACGGAACTATCCTGAGCCATGAATGATTGACTAGGAACTGTGAGAAAGAAATAAGATAAATCACATGCAACTTGTTGCAATTTCTTTCCTTGGGAAAAAGGGTAAAGTTTTCTTTTCAGGGAGAATCTCCTTTAGAGTTTGAACGCATTGATAATTTTCAAGATAGACTTAGCCAAATATGTCATCTAGGTTTGAAGCTTTTAGGTAAAATGTTTGCTTCTTAAAATTTTGTTCAAAATTCAAGATGCAGCTCTCCTTCCTTAGGGAAGAGAAGGCCTATCAAACCTAACACTCTTATGCAACACTTCTTAAGTTCTTGTTGATGCAGTATTAGATGCAAAGTTTCAAAATAGGCATGGTTATATAAATTCTCATCTCACGACTATCATTGCATCAAATTAAGAATTTTCAATCCTTTATGGTCTAGACAAGAGAAGTATGGAGTAGTGTTCCAATACTAAAGTCTTATATTGTGAATCTCTTTGCTATGAGTGGTTCAAAAATGAGGAATCTATCTTCTACACCAAATGAGAAATATTCACAATATGTGCTAGGAAGGAATAAGTCCATAAGATCGAGTATGCAAGAACTGAGAATTGCAAAATTGGCTTACATTTGACTTCCAAACACATAAATTTTCACACTTTTCGATGTTCACACGTAAGTCAAAAAATATATGTGCGTAAGTTTTAAAGTATACACTTGAATACATGTAACTCATATCTATTGAACCATGAATTTATAATTTGCAAATATGGACACCATCGATAAAAAGATTTGTATTAAGAAAATAGCCATGTATGCATACATTAATATATGTCAATATAAGTATAAAATATAGTTGCAAAATAGCCATATAGGCTTACAAGAATGCCATATAGGCATTCAATGTCAAATATATCCAATACAAAATATGTACAAAATTGCCATCTAGGCATACAACAAAGGACTCTGTGCATTCAAAATTCATTTCTCTCCATGCTCTAGTTCAAATACAATTTTCTATCCCTCTGTTGGGCGATCCGATGGCGATAAGTCTGTCACCCATTTCTATTGTGCTTGAGGAGTGTTCCTGCTGCTCCTCCTAGTGTTTAGCTTCTGGTGAAGTTTCAACTATTACAATAAGAAGTAAAGACATTAATATATAGAAATTACATTATAAAAATTAATATATTTAACAAAATAATCACTTACGGCCATCTCACAATCACTCTCCTCGATGGAAATATTTGCATGCCAATGCTCAGGCATGCTCAAGCCCTGTATAAACCATCCAAATAAGAATTAAACTACGAATCAATAATGGTTTGATTTTTCACTAGAACTAGTTCATCTATAACAATGAATGTAAATTGAAATTTAGTAATTTGCCTCATACCTCCCCTATCAGAGCCATCGAGGATTGTATAGCGGAGGAAACACCAATATCCATTGCCCTCGTAACATTTGGTGGTGTTTCTATCACCAACATCTAAAAATAAAACAACAAATTATTCAATCACAAAAAAGTTACAATAGCGATCCATGTGATGACTTATAATGTATGAGATCTAATGAACAAAATTTTGAGTACAAGTATTAAACAGATATATTTCTAATTATTAGTTATCAAATTTGAAGTAATGCTTTGATTTTGAATGATCTATGTAATGCAACATAAGGTCAACAATATGAATATAAACTACACAAATCTATTAAACTTAGAATTCATTACTTAAGTTCTCTTTAAATTCTATATTACCTCCATGAACGTTTGATCAAATCTATTGGTACTCAGAGGTGTTTCCTTGAAACCTCCAACAGTACCCTGTTCAACATCCAAAATCACATATTAAAATACCATTCTTAAAACAATGCTATTAACACATGTAATAAATTTATAATTGTTTACTAACTTTACATACCCCACCGATAGGTGTACTACAAAAATAAGTAGGTGGATGACTGGTGTATCCAGTCTCTACACTGTGACCCTGCAGTTTTATTAAAATAATAAAACTAAATTAGTTAATCTTGCATTTTACAATAGAAATTTAATAAATTAAATTCAATGAACATGTTGAATTTTATCCAAGTGTCAATGCCATATGCATCATGCAAAATGTCAGCCGTCCTCTCCATCCCCATAGATGCATATGGATTAGGCTACGTAGTAGCATATGGATCCTGCGTAGCACCCTCTTGAGTGTCGGTAGGGTCATACGAACAAGTCACCCCACAAGATTGACACACATGGGTTTGAAGGCCACCACCTAAAGACTCCCTTGGATGGCGCTGTACAATAGGTCTAGTGTGATGGATGACACTCTGGGTCAAAGTTGTGATCATCTGCAATGTCTCTATGTCGGAACTCTCCTTCGCAACGACAGGCATCGCAATCTTCTCATGAGGCGTCCTAGTGAAAGGTCGTCTCCCTTGCCATGTATGATCCGTCTATGCACCGGGCCTATCCTGAGCTGACCCCCCACCTCTCCCCTGGAACTCCCTCATATCAAAATAATTTGGGATTTGGTTCAATACAAACTCACTGTATAGTTTCCTAAGAAAATATTGGGGGACTTCACAATTATTGCACGGTGGGTAATCAAAGACCATATACCATCTTCCATAAAAACGGTTCTTAATCTCTTGGTGGTGGCACCAATGAATAGGAAACCTCTTTTCATTGAGGGTAAGATTTTGATTTGTTTTAGGGTCATTGAATAGAGAGCACAAATCACCTTTAGTAATTTTTAAATCTTTTACTTGTTTATATGATAATTTGTCTACATAATATGCCCTAGCTATCTGCCTCCTATCTTGCTATCTAGATATTTGTTGGGTGATTGCATCTACATTTTTTAACATGTCTTTCAATGAATTTGCTAGAAGCATTCTTTTTGTGGTTGAAGCATTTGGATCACTCAACCTACTGATAAGATTCTCAAGTTGTTTTCTATTGTTCTCAATTTCACTCCTCAAATTTTCTTGAGTGCCAGGAGGGAATTGAGAGAATGGTCGGGGAGGTTGATTTTGTTGTTGAGGTTGATTTTGTTGAGGATTTTGCTGTTGAGGATTTACCTCCTCTTCTTGCTGAGGATTTGTAGGATTTTCTACAGATTTTAAAAAAAAAATCAAATCTAACCTAAAACAAACAAACTCAATTTCAAACTAACAAATTCAAAACAAATAGTAAACAATACTTACCTCCTGCATCTTTTCGTCATTGTGGCACCATATTTGCAGAAAAAATCCAACTATGCTTGATGAAATTTGTAGAAGTCCTTCCTCCTAGAACACAAGTGTGAAAATGAGGGTTTTTGGCTATGGGCAGAGCTGAGGAACAGTGAAAAGAAAATGATACACATTTCACTTTTTCTTTTCTTTTAAAAGCACATAATGCGCTCGCGTTATAATGCGAGCACGTTATGTGTTTCTCCATATTTTTCCCATTTGGCCACAAAAGTGTGACCAGCTTCGTGCACCCGCCCATTTATATTTTTCATAAAATTATCAATCTTATCCTCAAGATTTCCCCCTTTAACACCTGAACTTTTATCCTCCTTTTTTGGATTTCTGAAGAGTTTTGCATCACCCCTTCTACCAACTTTACCAGTTTCTAGATGTTGATATTCACAATATGTTCCACCATCTTGTAAGCCTCCCTCAATGTTTGAGGATTCTTATCCAATAGCTGGTAGCTCACTTTTGCATCAAAGGCATTGTTGTAGATTACCAGACACACATTTTCATTCAATTGTAGATGATGAGGCAACCTTTTCCTATCCTTTTGGAACCTTGTACTAAATTTAGCCACAAACTCATTTGATCCTTTAGCAAAGTTATTAAATTTATTCAAAAAATACTTGAATCAATATTCTCCCCATATTGCTCTCTAAATACCCTTTTGTCTTCCTCCCAAGAGTCAATGCTCTTGGTAGGAAAACTCCTATACCACTCTCAAGCATCTTCAATGAGAGACTACATAAATAATTTCATCATGACATCCTCTTCCTCTACCTCAAAGTATCCATAACATTGGTGAATACTTTGAGATGGTATTCACCACTTAGACCATTGTGTCCAAATAATCTAACTAGAGAAGGTCTAAAATCTTTTGGAAATGGGTGGGGATAGCTAGGTATTTCAGTGAAAAACAACTATTGATATCTATCTACTTGGAGTGGTCTCCTACTATGTCGATCTCTATGAGAATATTTTTTTTTTTAGGTTGTCTTCCATTCTTACCCTTTCCACTTTCACTACTACCACCTCTTATCTTGTCTCCTTCATCATCTTCAGAATAAGAAATTTTATTCTTATTATTTCCTCCACTTCTACCACCCTGATCCCCTCCACCACCTCCACTGATAGTATGCTCTGTAGACTTCCTAATATTCCAAGCTAAATTTGCATTAGTGGCTTCTATTTTATCTTTTTTGAAGTATTCCTACAATTTATCATTAACCAACTATATTTTTAAGATTTTAGGGTCTAGAGTGTAGTGGATGGAGTAGGATTGACCTTGGCATTACTAGTGGAGTTTTGAATAGATGAAGTATGGGTATTTGTGTTGGTGCTAGTGTTGAAGGTATTTTTCTTTCATTAATCAATGGGTCTTTTCCCATGATCTATAAATGATGTTTTCTTAGCAATAGAAAAAGGATTTAAGGCTCTGGTAGTTGAAATAGATGTAGTATAGGTATCAATAGTAGAGGTTCCCATTTGGACTGTTACTTTAGTAATTCCAAGGGTTATGTCAGCAGCCAACTTGGAGACATTTTCTTCAAAGGCCTTCTACCTAGCAACATCTTCTCTCATCTTCTCTATTTTTTTTGAGCATCTCTCTCAAGTCGCTTGGTTCTAATCCTATATTATTTCTCTTTCAACCCCTTCAACCTATTATCTTCTTCTTCCTTAAGCCTAACTTCTTCCTCTTTTAAGGCTTGCATGTCTTTGTCTATATCTTCTTCATTTTCTAAGACATCTCCAATATCACTTGGTGCAGAAGTATAGTAGGGTTGATCAATAGGATCTTCCTCAAGAGAAATGTGCACTTCTACTTTAGGAGACTCACCTTTTGGCTTGATTTTTTTACATTAAAAATATATCCAACTCTAGGGGTTAAAGGTTATGAGAACTTCTTATTCTTACCCTAAAACTCTCAGGTATCCTCCTCTCTTGAAATGTCAAGTTCATTATCAAACACTTTCTCAATAATAAATCTTCCTTGATCTATGTTAGACACTTCAAATTCATGTGCCTCTTCCTGGATATTTACACTAGTTAATTCAACATTCAAAGAAGGAGATGCATTGGTAGGGGAATCAACAGACTTACCTAAATCAGAGTGTTTCTTAACCCAGGCGGGTTACTTCTCTTTTGCATGTTCAAATTTTTCCTTCTACTCAGGATGCTTCTTTGTATAGCTTTTGGTCTTCTTCATGGTGTCAAATATGTCAGAATCCTTTTTCTTACGTTCTTTCTAAGAATTTATCTTTAAAATGCTATTATAGACTTCAAAGTCACTACCTAGAATGTTGGGAAATAGGAAGTGATTGCACTTTGACTTTGTACTTGTGACCTCAAAAAATATTTTAAACATAACCTGACACAAGGTGACATAATAGAAAAAGACCTAACGCATAAGACTAAATGTTACAAGTATATGACAAAACTTTGGACCAATTATCCTTGAAATAGTGAAAAATACTAAAATACTA
Source organism: Sequoia sempervirens (assembly GCA_007258455.2). NCBI lineage: Eukaryota > Viridiplantae > Streptophyta > Pinopsida > Cupressales > Cupressaceae > Sequoia > Sequoia sempervirens. The sequence goes on from VDFB02000017.1 coordinate 72,222,921, forward strand.
GACTCTGACTATACCAGATATGAACTGGAGACTTTTGGAATTAGCATGTCCCCATTAGACTTGCCAATCTGGTTGTGACTTGGATGGGAAAATAAGACTCCATAATTTCCAACCTTTGGTTACAAATAATATTTCAATATTTCAATGACTCTTTGACAGGATAGTCTGCAACCAAATTTTAAATTTATACCCAACAAAGTTGCCAATCTATTGGTGGTTTTTTAAGAACCAAGCCGATCTTCAGAAATACCTATGGAATTTTTCATTTACAATACTTTGTACTCCAAATGGATTGGCCAACGAATGAGTAAAAGCTACAAAACTTCTACTTATACACTTTGGGATCTATGAAACCTAGGAGGGTAATCCCATGATGTATACTCGAGAATTTATATGACTACCATTTCAATACATTGTAAACAACACATAATTTTCATATAATTACTCAACAACATAGTATATCAAACAAGTTAGCAGCTCACTTATTAATACCCTACACTTGGAGCATGAGAATGACAAAACTCGTCACAAAATGACTACAGTGGTATGGGTATGTGCAGGATCATGATGGGCCAAAAAGTGGCAATATGATGGGTATGTGGCTGATGACTATTTTTTAGCCCAAAATTGATGAAAATAAAAGTGTTTTTAAAGGAGATTCTCAGCTTTCCACTGATATAAATTATGCTTTACTTTGAATTTAATAAGTAATTATTATTCATCTTCCATTCAAATTACAACTAAAGTCCTAATTGATAGGCTGATTGAAAAACATCTATAGCTTTCAAACAGTGTCACATTTTTTTAATCCAAAACATGCATCACATTCTGTGTCGCATACTATACAATTAAAAAATGAAAAATTGAATTTCATGAATTTTTGACCAAGTTAAGGTGGTCAGACATACGAGTTTTTATATTTTTTAAAAATTTATAATAAAAAATTCATAATTAATTATTTACTTGGAAACAAATTACAAAAAAATATGCATCACATCAAGTAATGAGTCCTCTACTTATATGTAAAATATTATAAAAAAATATTAACATTTTATTGTGGTTAGGGTGGTCAAACACACACCTACTTCTGATTTTTTCCCTAAAATTGAAGTAACACTGCATTGAAATTTTAAATTTTCACCAAATAGATTTTTTTTTTTAAACAAACCTAGTAGTTTGGAAACTAAATTCAATTTGCTACAACTTCTATTCTTACATATTTTTGAAATAATATAGATAACTTATTCAAATTTTTACGTCAAGTTGCCTAACTCTGATTTTTCTAATTTTTTTGCCACTTAAGGGCCTATTTTTTCCACGATGATCTTGCACATACCCGATACTCATTTGAAAGATTGTAAATAAGAGGTGATTAGCTTATTAACCAACCCAAAAATTGAATTATGAATACTTTGCATGAACCGATGCCTTATCCTAAACATGAAGTCAATCTCAACCTATGCAACACAATAACAACTTAATAATAGCAACATATAATATCAAGAATTGCTACATTACATCATTCCCACATTACATTCATGGTCATCATTGCTTACAAATATGTTAGCACCTAATTCTTATGAGTTAATAATCTCATCCAATAATTTACATTAATTCATTGAATTAATAAGTAGGAGCGAAATTAAACATCCATTGGGAAATGATAGAGATGAACAAAACAACCCTTGATAATTTTCATTCATAACTCATAAAACAAGTATAGAGAGAGATAATAGCCATGAAATTTCTATCATTTTGTATTGTCTTTTCTATCTTGTTATAAAAAATTACATACGTAACTATAGACTCTAAACTTAGGATAAACTTAAAACATGTTTGATATTCCTTTTACAATTCATGGTGTCATTTGCAATACAACAAACCCCTACTTTCTAGCCTTGAATTCCTTCTTATAGAAATGAAGGAGAAAAACAAGCTTTGGGCCAGAAAGTACACATGTCAATAATAAAGATTCCCTTTTTCGTTACTCAACATTCCTAGGAGGTGGGAAACATGTGTTGAATAAAAGTAGTCTTCATTCGTTGTTGGAGATCTAGTCCAATCTTCTAAAAGGTATCTTAAAATAGTTACCTCAAAATTTATGCCCACGCACACCAAGCATAAAATAAATAGAAAGGATAGGGAAAAGAATATGTCCACGTTTGTAGCCCTATCATCAATTCAATTTGAAGAAAATGCACTATATTTTCTATACTTTAGAAAAATCCTAATATGTACTAAATCCGAGCTATGCAGCTCAATCCTCACCTATTTGTTACTCATCATGATTGTAGACTTCAAAATAAATATTTCAAATCACCACCCTTCCATTTCATATTAATCTACCACCTCCTCCAAATACCTGCCTATCCATGCCTGAAATTCCTCTGTAGTAGGCTAGTCAAAATTCGTGACTTCATCAGCCCTTTCTCTATAAGGCAGATACTTGGTAACAATTTGGTTGGCCTCCTTATCAAACTCCAACAAGATAATCTCTGCATGAGCCAACATATCCATATTTGTTTTTAGTGTTCCCATATCATATTTTTGGTAGATTAAAACTTCATGATCTAAAATGGTTTTATTAATTTCATCTATCCATTCCTGCAAGGTTTTTATGCTACCATTATACCTTAGAATTGATGGGAGGATACCATGATGTGATTTGTGAAAGGATTTTACAAGATCCCTTATTTTGATCTCCAAAGGTTCAATGTTTCCCCTATACCCCTCAATTTTACCTACAAGATTAATAGTGGGCTTAAACTTTTCAGGAGGGTTGGCATCTTGCTTAGCTCCAATGGAAATCAATCTCAATTCCTTCATCCTCAACATCCATGTTTCCCTACCATTGTCAAAATTATTTATAATACCCACCATGGATGAATAGCTATAATGAATGTTATTCAATCTGTTATTCACTCCTCCATTCAAATGCTCCAAGACTTTAGTGACAATCTCCATATTGCTATTAAAAATATCCTTATCATGATTGTCACACATTTCTTTATATTCATTTAGCTTCTTGAGCAATTCCTCCCTATTGATATCTTCTTCATCCTATGGTATTTTTGATGTACTAGGCTCTATTATTGAAATGGGCACACTTCCCATGTTGTATGACACAATTTCCCATGAAGAACTTACTTTAGTGATGAATTCAGGGGGTGTAGCTTCTTGTAAAGTGGTAGGGGAGTCAACATTAGTTTTCTTATGCTTTCTCGATTGTAAACTTTGTAAGTTCTCCTCCAATAATGCTAACTTAGTCTATAACTACATATCGCATTGTTCAAACTTACCATATTAAACTATCAAATTATTGTGGTTTGTCCTGAGCTTCTCCTTTTCTACAATTATTGATTCTACAATGGCCCTTGTGAATTGTGTCACATGTACTAACATATTTGCTTCCTCTAGAGCTAATGTTTCTAATACTCTCTTTATTATTAGGCCCCCTTTGTAGTTAGGTGTAGGCTCAGTTATGTCAGGCTTCCTTGTGCTTGCGGATAGAGACCAAATAGCTAATGCATCCCATATTTCATTAAAGGAAAACTCTTGCAATGCAATTGTAGCCTCTTCTTCTAAGTTGTAGAGTGGCCTCACATCTTTATATTGTATCAAAGGCAATGGAAAAAGCTAAATCATATTCTAGAAGTAATAAAATACCATTATTTCTCACTAATTCTCTCCCTTCCCTTACATTCATCCTTTGAAACCTAGATCTCATTTCATTCAAAACCTTTGCCTGGATGGTGGTATCAGGTAATTTTGGATGAAAGCTTCTTTCTATGGCCAAGCTTTAGACATATTTATCTATTTTAGCCATGTATGCAAATTCCATAAAAGATTGAGACTTCAAGAATGAATCATCATCCAAGAACTTTGTGCATGCTTCCACCCACATATCATCTTTAGGTCATTAATCCTAGTAAGGTCAACTTTACTCAACCTCATACTTGAGTGCTATTTTTTCATCATTGTTGGTGCAACAAGCATTCCTTCTTGCATTTTCTCTTCTGATGCTCAAATATCATTGTTAGATTCTTCATTAGCATACTCCACCAAACCAGTTCCTTCAACCTTTTGCTTCTTCAATGGTGGCTCTTCTAGTGGCGATGCACTTAGTGGTGGAGCATCAATATCCATAATTCCAGACATAGTTGGACTTGGAGGAGATGGTGGTGGTACTTGTGGCATAGGAGAAGGAGGTCTTTGATCCTCTTGTTGGGAGGGAGTAGGAACTACATCATTTTTCTTTTTCTTACTCTTTCTCCTTACAAAGAACTTTATTTTTCGTTCCTCAAGGGCTTGAGATGTAGATATCTCTTCCATAACAAGGGCCTCTCTCCCACCCTATCCTTCTTAAATGGGGGCTCTCCTCTTATCCTTACTTATTACTCATTCAGCTTCAAGGTGGCCCACTATTGTCTCAAAGTTCTAGGATACATGTTCCACCTTTTTCATTACAATTTCAATCTTTGGGAGAAAAATGAAGTTAGATATTTCCTTCTTTATCTTTCTTTTCATCTCATTGAAGGAAATCCACCTTGATTTTCTTTTTTCTTGTTCCAAAAGTTCAAACACATTTCTTATCACATCTTTTAGGAATTGAACAATATGCAAAAATTTGTAACGCTTGTTCCTTTCCTTCAACCAAGCCATGAAACCTTTAGGATCATACCTGATCCTTTCCACTGATCTTTGCATATAGTAGGACTTGATTATATGTAGTATCGTATTCTAGCCTCCTTTTGTCATAAAAAAATCAGAAAAGCATGTGTATAAAGGAAATAATGTTCCTTTTCCTTGATTCAACAAATATTCATTTTCCACACTTCCCAATTGCCAAATTACTTCAAGGAAACTAATTCTCTCTAGAACATATTTTGGTAGTAGGTGGGGTGCAACAATGGAACCATATACCTTTAAAATAGTGAAACCAGAATATGGGATAACATCTCCCCAATTGTGATCAACTCCCAACTTAGGCATTCTTTCCTTTGGTCTCAAGAAGTCATGGAGGGCTATGGGAATTATAGGTATGTTCATACAAACAGAACTCTCTTTAATTCTAAAGAAAATAAGTTTTGAAATCTCATATAATCATATGCTTTGTCATCCTTGTCCAGGACAGTAGTCCAACTTTGCATGGGAAAATCCAAGTTTCACTCTTTCTTATCTAAAGTCATATTCTAGCCAAAGTAAGGTACCCCTTTAAACAAATACATATGCACCAATAATGAGTGCCAGCTAAACCCTACTCCATATGCACCTTTCTTCAACCCTATCAAACCCTCATTAATATTTTCTACAAGAAACCCCACATAGTCATACACTACACAATATTGGGGTGTTGAATATGGGCTGACATATACATCCATGCCATAGGAATTCCCATCATAGTATCATATCCAATTATCTAGAAAATGAAGTAAAAGGTTTTTTGGAAATATGAAACAAAATAATTAATAGGGACTAGCTCCTTATCATATTTCCCTATTGTAATCCTTCTACCCCCAATTATTGCTAGATATCTTGGCAGGATGTGGACTTTGAATACAATCTTAGTCTTATCATATTCCTCCTTAAGGACATTTTCATTAATCTTCGACATTTCATAACTCCACCTAGTGAGTTTGAAGACATGAGCAAATTCCTCACTAATTTTGACCATCTCCTTCCCATCATATGTTCTAATAGTCCTTGTAACTAGATGATAATTGGTGGCCACTGCTTTGAGCAAGTCAACATCCTCGTAAACATTGGGTACTATCAACTTCCCTAGGTCACAATTCTAGACGTTTCCAACTAGAATTCCCATGTTTCTATTTCTGAACCAACCATAAAATAATTCCCACCCAATATAAGGCAATTTGGCATCCTTAATAGAACTGTTCTTGTCAGTTAAACCTTCAACTATTTCAGTACCTCAAAGAAACAGTTGACCCCTTAGGTTTATAACTGGTTGAGGGTAGCAACTAGTTATTAAGGTCTTTATTTAAAGGCCTTTTGGGAGTAGGAGCTTCCCCTTTAGACAAAGATGCTCTTGATTGTGCTTTGGGAGCCATGACACAAAAGGTATTACGAAGCAGGGTTTCTAGTTTCTTGGACAAAACTTATAGTTCAAATAAGGGTTTGAAATGGATTACAACAATGTAGGACCAAACAATTTTCTTTTATGAAAGTCAAACCTTAAAATGTAGAATCAAGAGAAACCCTAATTGATGCAAAGGTTTAGGAAACCACAATTTATCAATAATTATGATGGGAAGGCAGTAATTCACTTACTAGTTCTTTCACATGTTGATAACCCTAGCCTCGACATCAGCGACACCTAAAAACTACAACACGAGCTTTCCTCATAATTCACTTATGATAACTTGTATACTCAAGCTTCTCTTATTTGTTATCAAAATCTATAAGTGAATTTACAAGTAACGATAAGAGAAGCTTGAGTATACAAGTTATCATGATTTTGAAAGTCCTCAAATTCTTTAAGTCTCTCCTCCAAAGAGTGAATTTGCACAAAGGGGACGCTAAGAGCATATTTGTGGTCTATAGGAGAAGAAGATCCAAATGGAGTATTTGGCTAATAATTTTTTTAAACATTTATAGGTGGACAAACGAAAAATGTGAGGCATATAGCCAGGTGATAAATCCATTGTGAAGTGTCCAAATTTAGAATGATGATGGGTTGGATTAAACTGACATCTTGAACCCATGTCTAAGTTTCAAATGCTTCTTCATACTACATGCCTAAAATTTGCAATTTGGGTCACAAAACTCATAATAGTATCACAACACTCAGCCCAACAAACATCCAAACAAGATGAAATAAAATTTTGACAAAGACTAGAGAAAAGATAAGTTCACATTGTGTTCACCAAAATGTAGAGAAGGAAATCAACACCCTCAAAATGACATGATCTCAAGGGGGAAATAACCCTCAACTAACTCAAGGATCAACACCTAGGTGATGAGATGAGATGATAAAGGCGATTATTTTTCATTTTATTAAAAATTAAAATGGGAGAGTTTTAGAAACTCAAAGAGCATATTATAGAAGTCTTTTGGACAAATTGGAAAGCTCTCAACCAAGGAAAATGGCATGTTGCATGGATGTACCTATGGAACATTGGCATCTCATATAGACTAAAACTAGAATTTATGAAAAAAAATACTAAGATCCTACTAAAAAATCTGATAACTTAAATCTCAAAATACAAGAAAATAACATAATTAAAGTAGACTAAGTAAATGAAAATAAAATGATGAAATGAAAGAGGAGAGACAAAGAGTACTAACAAGAGGTCCAAGAATGAAGCCTCCAACAATGATAAATCTTAAATACCTACAAATATAAGACTATGAAAAGTGTTGGGGTTGTTTAGGGGCTTGCGTCAATCATACCCTGACATTGGTCTTTCCACCTCCATGGAGAGTTGAACATGATCATGATAAAAATGAAATAGATGAGATAAAGAAGAAATATAACTACATGAATGAAATTCTAACAAAATATAGAGATAGTACAATAAAGAAAGTAAGCGTACCCTCCTTTAGCAAGTCAGATGATAAAAGGGAGAGGTTGCAATCTCCAAGCTTGAAAATGATGTGCCAATAGTACCAAAGCTTCAATGTAGAGAGAAAAAATGTAATGCAGATGGTGAAGAAATGGAGGAGAAAGTGCAAGAGAGATTGAAAAAGATTGATAATGTGAGGAATTTCTTCAAAATGAGAAAATAATGAAAGATTGATCAAGATTGAGAGTGAGAGATGCCAAAATGAAGGGTTTGGAGAGGGTATATGTATGCAAAGGGTCATTCTACCATGCTTATGAGCTATAGAGGCATTACACTCATGGATAGGTGAGAAGTGTAATGTCTAAATACCTACTACAATTAGGAATCTTTTCGGGACATTCACATGGCACATAGACATTTGCATGGTGTATGGTCCTATGTGATATAAATTGACCTTAACATCAAGAAATATAAGAGCTAAGAAAATTAGAAAAATAAATTAAGGATATATTGAATGGAATATTGCATTATTGTCTTTAATTTATCTAAAGTGGAGGCCTATAGAATGTTAAATTGCATAAGATGCAACTTTCAAGAGTACAACAATAATGTTTATGATTTTAATTGGGATGACTAATTGAGATGGATGATTTTGTATTAAGTTCACATGAATTGAGGTTTCTCAGTCACCTTCATTAGTGTTGTACCACCTCCTTATGAACTTAATTGAATAACCTATTCACAACACGCTTTAGAAATTTTCAACATAAAGCTTTACTCTAATACTTTGTATTGTCTCACTTAAGACTTCTAAAAATTTAGATTATTTATAATTATGTTCCATATATCTCATTTAATTACCCATACACAACATTGAAAGGCACGTCCTCAGTTGATTCTAAACTCACCAATAAACTCTCATTTTTCATATTATATTCTTTATTACATAAGATATATGTAAGTTCAAGTAGTTGAATTTCTAAAATAATTGATAAAAGATTAGTGTTTCATATAACACATTTTCATCTAATTATCCTTCAAATATATTTATTTTTCATTATGACCTTATCATAATTTTAAAAAAAATCTAATTACAATAACTTTTTTAAATTTCTCACTATTTTATAACTCTTATAATGAACTTCGATAATAATAAATTTTTTATATTTATACAAATTACCCCTATTTTTATGTCAAGAAGACATTTCTCACTTAAAAATAGGCTTTGATAGTTTTTTTTGTACATAAAATAAAATAAAAAACAAATAAAAAGAAATGTGAAATGATTTTTATAATATAAGATATAGATCAAAGGAATTATTTACTTTTTGAAAATTCCAAAAATTATTCTAGATTTCAAATGGGAGATGGAATTAAGATAATACAATAATAAAATATTAAAATAATATTTTATTAAAGATAAGAATAGTTTAATATTTTTAATTAATTAAATTATTTTAGAGAATAAGATAAGATTTTTATGTTTTTATTCAGGTTATGTATAGGGTTCAATTGAGATTAGGAATCAATTAGGACCAAAGTTAGGGTTATAGTTCAACTAGAGTAAGGGTAAGACTTAGGATTAAGGTTAGAGTTTATGTTCAATAAAGCTTAGGGTTAGGATTATAGCTATCCTTACTTTTCAAAAAGGGTTACCATTCAATTAGGGTTATATATATGGTTCATATAGTACAAGTCCAGGTAAATTAAGTCATAAAAGTACACAAATAGTAAAATAAATCTTTGTGTCTCATAACATTTTTATGGTGAACAAGTTTAATCTACACAAAATTTTAAATTAAAAAACATATTGAGAATATCTTTTCTTTTATTTGGACAACGGAATTTTGAAGCTCTATTGTTTATCTTATTTAAATGTTTATTGATAATGTTAATTAATTCTTTAATTATTATTTTTATTATAATAGTAAATAAAAATAATAAAAATATGTGTCTCCATAAGAATATCTCTTGCATCTTTTATATGGTTTTTTTCTAAAGATATGTAGATTAATTTTAAGCATACCCAAAAAATGATATCTCCCCACATCTTCCACGTAAATTTTTTCAAATATATATAGTTACAATAACTTTGTAAGTAATTTACCAAAAATACTTTCAATATTTTTTTCTCCTAGGAGTGACTATCACTTTCATTAATCATAGGTTAATTGCTTTATTTACTTTAACCCTACTATGAATTAATTACTTTATAACAATTTTAATGCAAAAGTACTTACTCGTTGGTGGGGTCATGTCAACATGTTAAAGTGCCCACTTAGTATTTTTCGTCCGCAAACTCTACAGAATAAGTTTTCTCGTGCTTGTAAGTTTTAGAGTAACCCGCACATAAAACACAGAGATCTAAAGTTCAAGTTGTTTTAACGCATCCTTAAGCAACTTCGATCAGTTGTAGTTGGGCGTGGAAACGAATTTGAGAGACCACCTACATCCACTCTCAGTATTAGTAATAACAGGTTAATAATGGAAATTCTAACTACTGTTATTGGCAAAATTGCTGAGGCGATAGCTCAACCAGTTGCTGAAGAGATATCGCTGGCTTACAACTTCCCTCAGGATTTTGAATGGTTGCAGGAGAAACTCATAAGTATAAAAGATCGTCTCCAATATGCAGATTCATCGGCTGTGCAAGATAAGCGTGTCGAAGCTTTGCTGGACCGCTTGAGGGTTATTGCCTGGGACGCAGAGGACATTGTTGAAGAGTGTGTTGTTAGCTCTCTTTACACTGACAGTATAACTGGACAAAATTTAAGGTTGCGCTTTAAACTGGGAAAAAGAATACAAAAGCTTAAACAAAAAATTCACAAAATTATTGCAAATGGAGAAGAGCAGAATCTGTTCCGTGATTTACTGCCGCAACAAACCGAACAACAGTCCAGCATTGCAGCGGTGAAGGAGAATTGTCACCCGTCCCGTGATTCACGGCCTGTAGGGATTGAGCCCAAGCTTGAGAAGCTCATTACCATGATAGATGACTCACCTGCTTCTGTCATTTCCGTGGTAGGACAAGGCGGAGTAGGTAAGACATTTCTTCTCCAAAGCCTTCTTCACAGAACAAAAAAAGACTATAAGCATTCAATCTGGCTTTCCATATCGCAGTCATATTCTGTTCATAAATTACAGTGTGATTTAGCGTCACACATGGGAGATTTGAAGGATACGGTTAAGGATGTAACTGAAGAGCGAGCGGCGGAGCTGATTCTTGCCCGTTTAGAAGGAACGAAGTCTTTGATCGTGTTGGATGACGTCTGGAGGTACTCAGAACAGGATAATATCATTAAGCGTCTTGGTCTTCCTATTTACCATGAAAGTCAATGTAAAGTATTAGTTACAACCAGGAGCATGGAAGTTTCCGAAAAGCTTCGCGCTGTCGCTTACAAGATGGAGCCCTTATCAGAGCAAGATAGTTGGCAGCTGTTCTGTGCGCATGCTTTCGGAGGTAATCCCCCCCGAGATCACCTTCAAGTGATAGCTTCTGAAGTTGAAAAGCAATGCAACCGTTTACCACTGGCTCTAAAGATAATAGGAGCTTCTTTCTACGACATCGAAGATATAAGACAGTGGACATTCAAATTAGATCAGCTGAGGAAAATTGACGGTGATGAGAAAAAACAAGTTATGCAGATTCTTAGACTGAGTTATGACTTCTTGGAGCCAAATCTTAAGCCCTGTTTTTCTTATTTATCATTCTTTCCTGAGTATAAGTTAATAGATATGGAATATCTCATAAATCTCTGGATAGCGGAAGGGTTCATCCCTCAGGATAAACACCAGTGTGAAGGCCAAAACCAGTGGGAAGTTGCTTGCGGTTATGTTGATCAGTTGGTCAAGCTGTGCTTGCTTGAAGTAGAGGAGGATGAGCATCTTGTCAAACATTGAAAGGTCCATGACTTGCTGCACGATCTGGCAATTGATATATCTAGAAACAACCGATGTATATTTGCTGTTGATGGTGCCATCACATCTGCGAAAAGAATTTTACTTGGCAAAAAGGAGAAAGATGATGTAGTCATCGATCAACGGAGGGCATCTTGTCACATGTCTCTTCGCACTCTGTCATTATATCAAAACCCCATTGAAAAAATTGCGAAAAATTTCTTCAGTCCTGTTAGATCATTAAGGGTTCTCGACTTAAGCAAAACTAAGATCTCCACATTGCCCGGCTGTGTTGGAAAGCTAAGACTTCTCAAGCTTTTAAATTTATCATGCACAGAAATTAAAGAGGTACCAATCTGTGTGAAAGGTCTTAAGAGTCTCCTGTTGATCGATCTGTCGGACTGCAAACAGCTACAAAGTCTTCCCGAGTGGATCAGTGAACTCAAGTGTCTACAGCATCTCAATATAATTCATTGCAATGATAAGCTGGTGAGTCTGCCGAAGGGAATATCAGAGCTGGTTTATTTTCGGGTATTGAGATCGAATGAGTTGAGGCTCTCTGATCGAGACAATGGATTCTTAAAGTTGGAGGATGTTGCCAAATTAACCTGTCTTCAGGAGTTAAGTTTAGAAGTGAAAGATGAAATGCAGTTGAATAGTTCTGGAAACGGAACCCTTGCTCAGCTACTCCAGATGCGGCATCTGTCGATTAAATCTACTTCATCTAGTGCATCACATCTACCACAGATTCTCTCTGCCCTGCAGTATCTACAAACACTTAAACTGAAGAATTTTGCTCTGCAAAATTGGGTGTGTAAGCTAACAGATCTGAGGCATCTCAAATTAGTGGCTTGTGAATGTAGCAATTTTCCAGAATTAGAAACAATGCCTAACTTGATAAAGTTGACATTAGATGGTAATAAAAGTGTGAAAGAAATACCACAGGCATTTGGAAAGTCATCCGGGTTTCGCAAGCTACGCTTTCTAGCTATTCATAATTTCCCTCATTTGGAGTAGTTGCCGGATTTGGAGGACGGAGCGATGGCCGTCCTGGAGGACTTCTATGTAGGATTTTGTCCGCGACTGAAGAAAGTTCCAGAGGGATTAAAATGGCTGACAAGACTAAGGGAGTTCTACTACACCGGATATAAAACCGATGAGTTGAATAAAGGTCCGGAATTCTGGAATAATATCAAAGCAGGAAGTCCTCCGCATGTGAGCATTACTCAGTCTTTTGGTTAGTTATTTCGTAATTATGAATTCAGAGATAAATTGCGTGGAGGCCGGCAAGTTGGCATAAAATCAAAGCAAAAGGGCGCATAAGGACTTCGTAGGATAGTATTCATCAAACAATTTATTTACTTATTTCGTAATTTATGAATTTGTATCGGTACAAAATTAATGGCTACAATAATTTGTTTTTAGTAGGGTTAGTTTTTTAAATTAGTTTGTCAGCCAGTATATCATTTACCTTCGCTATGGTTATGAATTCAAATTAAAAAAAAATTCTTAGGAAAAATGTTTTTTTTTATTAGATGTTAATAGATAGTTATATATATTTTATTTAAATTTGTGTATTTTAAAATATAATGATGATATATACTATTTTAATTGGTTTGTTGTAAAATACTTTTATTTTATTTTATTTTGAAAACATAAATTTATAGTCAATTAAATATCACCTAGCAAAAAGTTAATTTATTTTATAATGTTTATATGTATGTAGACATATCATATATAATTTATGTGGCAGCAAGCTAATCAAATGTCATTTAGTAAAAAAGTATACTATTTTATAATATTTTTATATACTACTATCACAGAGAATAAAAAATTAATTGTTTTTTACTATTTTTGTACATGGATTTTGTGTACAACTTATTTAGTGATCAAGCAATCAAATGCTATTAATGACAAAATTAAACTGCTTTTGAATGTATGTGTGTATGCTATACAAGTATGTACAAGATACATTTTGTTCAAGTAGAGAGGTGATTTTGCTTAATTTTCTCTTGAACCAATGCTCTCAAATGTGAGTGAGATTTTCATTTATGATTTTACTTTTTTCTGTTTTGTATGAAGTATACGTTATTCTCGGCACAAGAAGGTTTGCTGTCATTTTTTATAATATTTTTTTTTATGTCATTGTCTGAAATATTTTCCTATATAGGTATATTACATCTTCAAATATTTTTGTGTTTATTGATTATGTTTTTTTGTATAGTGCAAAAGATATGATTAATCTGAATGCATTTTTCTTTTTAAGAATAGTGAATTACTTGTTTGCCTAAACATTTGCACATTATCTACCCATATAATTGTTGGAAATATATATATATATATATTCAAAATTTCATGATATATATTTGCATTGTTTTGATTGCCATGAATACAAAATTCGAACACATATAAAAGGTTGAAAATATGACTAGAAAATATATTTAAGCAAATAATGTGATTGTTCCTGCTGAAATAAGTAAATGAGGTAATAAATCTATGTTTAATTTTTGTCGAATCTGTGCTGTTAAGCTGTGTTAGAAATATTCTTTATGTGTATATGTGGTTGTGTTTTTGTGCCAATATTTTATTTTATATTTTATGCAGAGAGTTAAAAGCTTTACTTTATGTTATACAATTATTCTTTCCACTCAGATCAAAGATTTTACTCGGACATGTGGTAAAATCGCAACTACGATTTGCAAAGAGGTATGCCGTCCACTTAATCGGGACCCTTAAATGTTAAAACCGTGGGCTACAAACAGCTTAACTAATGGTATTGCAATTATTATATAAAGTCCCTTGTCCGTACAAATGCATTTTACTATATGGTTTCATAAAAGCCAGCTGCGCAGTGATATCTGGGTGGATCCGTGGGTGATTGATTACAATTTTGTACATTGCCATTGAGATTTGTTTCGTTGTTTGGTTTTTCTGCGATCTGCGGGCATGCAATTTATTTCTTTCTCAGTGAGAAAGATGAGTTTTAACAACAGTAACTGTACTGCGAATAAGCCCATAACGCACAGGGAACAGGCAACTAATAATCAAATCCAAGCATTGGCCAAGCCCATTGACAGCCGCGCTGTCTCAAGAAGGTTAGGGTTTCTAATATCCCTCTTCATTGCCGATCTGCTTTCATTCTAAGATATTTGTTATTTTGACTGGTTTGGATTTAGAAAACTTACTAGGTTTTTCTGTTATTTTGACTGGTTTGGATTTAGAAAACTTAGTAGGTTTTTCTGTTCTTTTGAGTTAGTTTAGGTGAAAAATTAATTGGGTGTCTGTTCATTCGATTGGGTTGGGTTGAAAAATTTAGCTTGGTTTCTTTTCTTTCGTTGGTTTGGGTACAAAACTTTATTGTGCGGTCTTTAAGTTTTATCGGTTTTCGTGAAAAAACATTAGCGTGGGTGCTTACTGTTTTGGTTGGTTTCAATGAAAAGCTTAAATAGGTGTGCTGTTTTGATTGGTTTCAGATTAAAAAAACTTGTCACTTGGTTTCTTCTAACAGAGCATAGGGTTTAACTAGGTGCCAGCGAATAATGGGCATGATTTTGGGTTTATAATTTAATTTGCTGGCTTATTTGGAGTCGGTTTAACAAGGCCATTGTGTTTGCTAGTTATATGTTTGTGAAGAATCTATTAGGAATTTATAGAATAGTTTCAGATGTGTATCATGAGGTGAAAATTATTTGTAGGCTAGGGTTTGATGATCGATTGTAGGAATAGAGATTTAGGGCTAATGGTAATGTGAAAGTAATTGCAGGTTAGGGTTTTGAATAATTTTTTATTGTTTTGTTTTGGACAGTTGCAATCTAAGGTGATGGTATCCATGGTATGCTATGTCTTAATGTCATTTTTCTATATATATATATATATATATATATATATATATATATATATATATATATATATATATTTTATATATATTTACATAAATGACACTTTGAAGTTTAAATTGTGTTTATTTAGTTATTTATTTTCTTAACTTTTTGTTTTGTTAATGTTTTAGGAACCAAAAATGAGACGCATAAATGCGTCCTAGAATGGTTTTAACTATAAGGTGATGTACCTTCACCCTTGAATGTGCCTAGTGCTTTGGTGTTATGTGATGTGTTGAAGTACTCTAAATCCTAGAGATACTAGCTTGAAACTTCATTTTATGTTTTAAATTTTTTGTGTCCTATGGATTTTCTTAGATATTTCCTTTTCATAAATGAAATGTAGGTGATTCTTCTTAGGACTTAAGGTTTCGACTTGAAATCACTGGAGTTGTTGAATACTACTGGTCAAAGGTAAACCTACGACCCCTGTGACATAATTATAGTCGTGGCTATGAAATATATCCAGACATGCAAACAACATTTTCATCTACTATTATTCTTGTTCTTTTTAAAGCTTTAGGAGAAGAGAACGAAGTTTATTTGTTATAGCATTAGAATATCTATTATAAGAGTGTAGTAAAAAAATGTCAATCTAAATATTTTAATGAGGTTTTCAAACATATGACTAAGAATGATGACGATGGCCATTAAGAGTATACAAATTCTTTCATTAATTTATATAAGAACAAACATTTTCTATTGAATGTTTTTTATGCTTCATCCATTTTCACTTCTTGATGCTTCTAGTTTGTTGACATATAATCCAAGGCATAAAAGAGATAAGAAATGGGAGGGAAGGATTATGCTATATATTATTAGTGTATTCTCAATATTTACATCCATTTTACACATGATTCAAAGATATGGTTTGATTTTTACTAACCTGATGTATTACTTTATAAGCCATTTTATGATATAGAAAGAGACATTTGACTTGATAATGTTTCAATAAGATCAAATTGGAAGTCTTTCAATTATAATCATTAGCATTTCCAACAAATAACTATTCTACAAGATGTTTAAAATAGTGGTGACTGTGAAATTGAATATAATCAACCAATTCAACAAAACACAATAGAATATTAGCGGAAAATTATATGTAGGCTATGACATGGCCAATTGATGGAAATAACTAAAATATATATGTTGGAATGAAGAGATCTGCATAGATAAACACCATGGTCTAATGACTATTAAGGTAAACAAATACAAGAAAAGGAATGAAATTCATTAGCAACATCAAATATATTGAGTTTCTCATAGATTATCTAGTATACCACCAAATGTGAATTATGCAATCTTAAGTGATAAAAAAAAAAAGCATGATATAATTATGTAAAATTATCATCAAGGTGAAAAAACATTGTCATTATGCATGATAATTCAAGGGAAAACAATAATAGGGAAACCATATCTAATATGTGTCATATGTTGAGCACTTGGAGATGTGACATTACCAAGGCATTCTTCACTTCTATTACTTACACAAATTGAGCTACAACAATCAATATCAAAGCATTAACAATCCATTCACAACTCTAAATATCAATCACTTGTTTTGCTCAATTAAAAGGATCAAGACTTAGAAGCTTCTAGAAAGAGGTTCACCACATGAAATAGATATTGATTGATGAAATAAGCTTCATTAGACAAAACTTTCTATAGAACATAGACTTTGGACTTCGTCAAACATTTTTAGAAAAAAACAACACATTAGCTTTAAAAATATATTTATGATTTTAGTTTCACATAAAACATAATTTTCCTTTTTACTAAATTTAATTCATGATTATTAAATATGTGTATTAATATTACACATTCATGTAGTACTAACCAATTTGTTGAAATTTTTGAAGAGTTAGATCCAGTGAATGATACACCACCTAATGATAGTTATAGACATGCTAAATTGCAATGAGAAGAATTCAAAATAGTTGTTAAATTGGATAATATATTCAGATAGCAAGGAGAAACCATTGACAAATAAATATTTTATCAATTTTACACAAATCTAAAAGATACAAATGTAAGTATTGATGATTGGAAGTTAATATTGGGGTGATCCCACAAAATTGGTTTACAATTTCGTCGAGGAAGGAAACTTGCAAAAAGTGCTCCCATGAAGAAAATTTTGGGTTTTGGGGGATCGCACGAAGGGGGGGTTCGCTCTAACCCAAAAGGGGTTTGCTAAAACCCCCTTCAAGTGAACCCTCTTTAATGATGGAACTAACTTTTTCCTCATTTTCTAGAATGGAAACAAAGCCAAAATTTGAAAAAAGGAGGGTTCTCTCGAAAGGTCAAGTGGGGTTCGAGTGAACCCCCCTTTTTTCCCCTTCTCTCCTTCTTGCACCAAATTTCTATAAAAAATTGCCTTTTGAAGCTCAAGTTGAGGATGAAAATGGAGGAAACTTCACAGAACCAACTGGATGATGTTAGTCCTCAGAATGAACTATCCATCGAGTATAAATTTAATATATTTTGGTTTTATTATGTATTTTATTTTTCAGTTTAATTAAACATAGGTTTTCTTACCAAAAATCAAGCTCTTTGTTCTACACATGTGGAAAAATAGTAGATTATAAAAAAAAAAATCAGAAAAATATGTTTAGGGTATATGTATTGATGCCCTTGATCTAGTAAAAAAACAATTGAATTTCAATACAAAAAAAAAAGTTTATGTTGTTTATGGTCTGCCTATGTCTAAATTATAACTGGTTTGACTTCAAGACTTGATTAAGAAAAAAATTCAATAAAACACTATGAAACCAAATGACCTTGTTAGATATTGTGGTTACAAAGCTAAATTAAAAAAAAAAAAGAAAGAATTTTATCCTTCATAGAAAAAAAGTTATGTTGTTGATGGTGAGCATCACTCCTTAAAAGTGGTGTTTACTAATAAAAACTAGTTTTTGAAGGATATGGAAAAAGAAATGCAATTTGATTCGAATTTTAAAAATATATATATATATTTAGAATCTATAGACAAAATGTCACAAATCACTAGTTCTCATCATCTTCAAATTTCTCATGGTTTAGCAGTTATAGGTGCACGAAAGTGAAGATTTAGTTAAAAAAAATCAGTTCAATGTCCACTTTTGCCAAAAATCGTAAACTAGTATTATGGGATCACCCAATGATAAAAACTAATTTTTGCATAGACACAAAAACCAATGAAGAATTTGATAGTAATATTCATTATTTTTTCACAAATGATAATGTGGATAGTTATAACACTAGAAAAAATAGTATTCATTGAAATTCCTTGTTGCACAAAGTATTATAACGAAACTAGATAGTGTGAATACACATAAGTAGATAAAAATGATGAACTTGATGTAGAGTAACTCATCATAAAGGATGAAAAGGTCATGTTAAACTCCAATATATTTGATAAAAGCATGTCTTGTAAATGGAGGTTTTAGTTACATTCAAAACAAAATATATTAACCTAGGACTACACCACCAACAACACCAACATATGTTATAGTAGATTTTACTAGTTACTCAACGATACTATTTGAGGATAAAAATCCACATATAATTTTAATTTCTCCAACAGAAAGGGAGAAAATAATCCAACTATCCTTATGGTTGGCTTAGGTATTAATAATACACAAATCAAATGGTTGGACTCTATAAAGGGCCATGACTGACATAGGACAAAAATGAAGAACCTATAAGAATTAAGAGAATATAGAAGATAAAAGACAAGCACAAATGAACAATACAACAATTTTATTTTGATGACCCAAATTACAATGAGTACATGGCCTTGTATATGTAGGCAAGGATGATGCAATCCACCTATGAGGTGGATTGACAAGTGCCCCAATATGTGGCACAAATAAGTAGACAAGTGTCCTATAGGTGTCAACCTTCGGAACACTTGGAGTGTGCAAACCAACAACCTCTATGACCAAGTCATCAACCTTGTGTGCCAAGTGTTAAGTGATATTTGAGGTGAGATAGAAAGAATTACAAATTCAAAAAGGTATGTGCATGAGGTCAAGCAAATAACTTGGTAATCTCAAGAGGCTTAAAGGTTGCACATTCAATTAGACAAGATGTTGTATACACTTAAGTATAGTGAATAGATAAAATTTTCACACTAAAACCCCCCTTAAGTGATACTTGGGGAGATCACGCAAGTGCAAATAGATAGAGATGGATCCTAGCTACAGGGCCATGTTAGGTGCCCATGTACAATGCATTCTCTTATAAAAGGAGAAAAATGCAAAAACCTAGCGGGAATAAAAAGCCTCTCCAAAAAAAGAGAATTAGAAGGATGTAAGGCCTTCTAAAAGTATGTCCCTTGATTCAATAGAAACATGATGATCAAGAACTCCTGAAGCATGTAGAAATTGTAAACTATTCTGATTATGAGTTGGTGTTTGCTAAAATAAATGAATCTCCAAGAAATGTAGATCAAGATGTGAGATACAAAACACTGCATGAGTGAACATATGAACACTAATAAACTACTGTATGCAAAGTCTATCAAAATTTGTGAAGTGGATACTATATATAGTACTATGAGAAGGAGTACTAGACTCTTAAAATGTGAACCACTGAATTAATCTTGCATTTGAGAGATCAAGATAGAAGGTTTATGAGGCCTTCCAAAAGGAAGATTATTCCTCTACTTCATTGAGAGAATCATTAGAATAACACATTATATTCCCCCATTATTGCTAAGAGAATATAAGAAAACCAACTAAGATTGAGAGTGTGCAAGGAATATAGAGATGTACAAGGTATGCTCCAAGGCACACTCGCATGAGATGAGAATCATGAGGAGAGATTGTTGTGATGTTAAATAATGAGGATCCACAATTGTGATGTCAAATCAAGGCACTACACAACCCCCCATTACACTTTATAATGTAGTGTATGTACAAATTTTTCCAAATTCCCTCCCTAAGGAACATACATTCACTATTTGTAGCACTTTATATGAACGCATATACAAACATTTTTGCTGGTATGAGTTCTACAAGTTTATTGTCATAAAACGGACATAGATTAGTATATGTCTTACAAACCTCAATAAAAGACAAAAAACATAAAATTAAAACCCCCATTATGATGACCCCTCTTTTACCAAATTCATTACAAAAAGAATTGACTTCATATTTTACAAAATTTTAACTATCTCCCCCTATATAGTTTCCCTTTGTTAAATTCATTGCAAAGAGACTTTTCTTCTTCTTTTGCAAATTTCTAACTATAGAAATAAATTGCATCCCCCCATACAGTTTCTCTTTGCCAAATTCATTGTAAAAAGAATTGACTTCCTCTTTTACAAAATTTTAACTAAAGTAAAAATAAAAATTCACCTACCCCTTACCAATTACGACCCAAAAAAAAAAGACCCCTCTTCACAAATTTTGATGTGTAACCAAACAGTCAACTAATGACTATTAAGGAATAACTTTAACTCGTATGGTGAGCATAAAAAATGGTTACAGTAATTGTGCCAAAGTATTTTTTGGTGAGCTAAACGGTTTTGACCGAGTCAAAGCCCATTTGAGAGTCTGTTGAGTCTACAGCCCAAGTCGCAGCTACTAAGCAAGTAAAAGTGCAGGTGAAAGAGTCGTGAGGAGTTAGGGATGTCGATTTACCTCCACTACGCAATCAGAGATTAAATGTTCCTTCTTCCTATTTTGGTGGTAGGGAAAAAGAACGATATTGGAGTCTCCTGTCCAATCTCTGATAGAAGCTTTCCATATATCTTACGTAGATGTAAATCATGAGAGCTTGCACCTCGAAGGATTTCCTCTACGTGGGCTGCAGGGATATGGGCCTCTCAGACTGATCGTGGCCCTTAGAGAAGTTGCCACGATTGAATTTTCCCTGCAAAGTGCGACATGGAAATACTTCGTGCACCTACAGATTGTGTTCCACCTTGCAACGAATGCAAATGAACACCTGCGGCCTGTGTGAGAGTGCGCGACTTATATGAGACACTGCGGGTTACCATCTATGCCATGCAGCTTCTATGGGACGTCAATGGTCACCATCCACGCCATTAGCTGGAGATTACTAGGGAAATGCGCTGAGGATATTCAACCTATTTTCCTTTATGATGAGTGAAGTATGCTATGAGGCAGAAAAAGATTTCAAATAATTCCTACACAACACTTCAATATTGCAGAATGCCTTCAAATTTCGTGTGACAGCCACAGATTTTTTCCAAATTACCAAGAATCCAATGAAAGATTAAGACTCCTCTCACAAGTGCTTAATTGACAGAGCTGGTTGGAGGTGTTGCACAGATAATGGAAAGAGCAGATCAAAGTCCACAAAATACTTCCATATAAGCCGCTTGTGTGAGAAGCTGGTGCATGCCTTAGAAATGCTACAAATCTGTGCCTGCAAATAGTCTGAAAGGCCACAATTCTTTAAGAAATCCAGGAACTAGAGAGGATATAACCCTTCAAACAACCAAATTTTGCAATAAAACCACTGCAAAAGAAAATAGAGGCGTCCTTCCAAATCACGGAGGTCAAGGGTGCGGTCGATTTGTTAAACAAGCCTGTTCAAATCTTTCCTGCAGACTGTTAGCAGGAGAGAAGAAACAAACTAACTAAATACACTAGTTCAACTATGGCTTGCACTATGTCCCCCTAAGCTTTGATACCATATAACAATTAGGACAATCTAGGAGATAAAAAAAAAAGCACAAATGAACATTATGACAATTGTATTTTGATGACCCAAATTACAATGAGCATAAGGCCTTGCATATATAGGGAAGGATGATGCAATCCACCTATGAGGTGGATTGAAAAGTGCCGCAAAATGTGGCACAAATGAGTAGACAAGTGTCTTATAGGTGTCAACCTTAGGAACACTTGGAGTGTGCAAACCTATGTTACCAGAAACGAGAAACGGAAACCGCAACAGCAACGGCAACGTGACGAGAAACGGGATATTTACAGGTTGCGCATAAGAAACGGATTACATACATATATATTTTCAAAAATTCATATATATATATACATATATATTTTCAAAAATTCATATGTATACACATATATATTATGTATGCATATGTATGTGTATTTGTATGTATTGTGTGTGTATATATATATAATCAAAATTATAAAACATATTTTTATATTTTAAATAGATTTATATACATAGATATATTAAATAACTTCAATTATATATATAAACTACAATTTAATTATTAATTTTTTTTATAAGTGTATACTAATTTTATTAAAAATATATAACACAGCAAAAAAATATATATAACAAAAATGGCTAAAAATCTAATCTATCGATAATAATGAGCATTATTAATTATACTCATGGAATTCTGCAGTTAAACTACCTGAGCATTATTTATTTTACTCGCCGAATTGTGCAGTTTAACTAATTGACAGCGTATTAATTCTATTCAGAATTTCGCAGGTTAACTGAAAGTGTATGTTAATTCCTGGAGAGCCTAAAAACACCAGCAGTTTTTTAACTCCAACGGCTTAGAAACGGCTCGACGGATTGGAAACGGCCGTTGGCGACGGGGAAACGGGTTTCGGCCATTGAAACGCGAAACGGCGCTTTGCCGTCACGTTTCTGGTAACATAGGTGCAAACCAACAACCTCTATTACCAAGACATCAACCTAGTGTGCCAAGTGCTGAGTGACATTGGAGGTGAGATGGAAAGCATTCCAACTTCAAAAAGGTATGTGCATGAGGTTAACCAAGTAACTTGGTAACCTCAAGAGGCTTAAAGGTTGTGCATTCAATTAGACAAGATGTTGTCTAACCTTATCAACCTAAGTACACTTGAGTATAGTCAATAGATAAATTATTGACACTAACTAACATGGTTGACATTTTTGACTATATCTCATGCCATGTCAATGGAGGGACTAAGAATATTTTAATCATTTACATATGGCAACTAGGAAAAAGTAAAAAGGTAAAACAACTTCTGAACCATATGGTTGAAAAATGAATCCTAAAGTTTTACAAAATAATTGATTGGACATTAGAAAATTATGTATATGAAATATGAAACCTTTGATTCCATTAAAGGGATACAAAGGAAAAGCTATTTAGAAGAATCCCTTGAGGATTAGCTTGGGGTATCTAGATTTTTAGTGATATATAACTTTTTATTTCTATTTTTAACTTATGTATTTTGATCCTTGATTATTAGTCAAATAATTCTTTTGCATTCATTTTGAACTTATGTATACTTATTCATCTATTATTACTCAAATGAATTTGATTTCTTGATTCATCTATGATGACTAGTAAATTGTTTTACATGTTGTGTTTGTGGACACTACTAGCAATACCTATATTTACAAAAAAAATGTAAAATGTTCCAAGAGATATCCTTCTCAAGGTTCCTACTTTATAATCAAATTCACATATATAAGTGGAATATGCACCTTAGGAAGGGTATCTCTTTGTTTCTTCTACATAGATTTTTGTTAACCTAGGTATACTTGTTTTGATCATAGATATGTAAATAACTCTTCTAGTAATTATACACTTTGTATACATTTTCCATCACACCAAAACTTATAGGTGTCAATGGAAATCCATTTCAACATCTTCACCTAGACATAGAGTAGCCGTTATATTACAAGATGAACAACTAGATGTGTGTTGGTTAGTCCAACACCTTACATTCACATAACTTAGGGGAATTGAACTTGGGTTGGGGTTCTATTTACTAGATATTTTTTTTCATTACACCAAAAAATTTAGATGTTAGTCAACATTCAAATAAACATAAAATCAAGCTCAAGCTCAAGAAGGAACTCTTGATCACCAATTTTAGTTCACGTGCCTTAATGAAGGATGATTTTTGCTTCTCAATATTTGCATTTGCTTTCCAATAGCATCACCCTCTATCCAGTGTTGTGATTTTTCCCGAGTGTCATGATTTACAAAATGGGTTCAAAACCTTCTATGCTCATAGGTTCTTGCAAAGAAAGAAAAATGTTATCATCCCTCTCCCCTAAGAAAAAGTGTTCCTTAACTACCTCAAGGATAATAGCTCAAGTGAATGGGGTAGAGGATAATAGTTTTAGGGACAAAAAAGAGAAAGCTACAATGTCTCATGAGCAAACTGGCAGGCTCTCGACAAAGGATGATAATGTGATGTGTGGACTTCCCTGTGGCATGTCGTAGTCTCCTATGGACCAAAAATAGAATTTTCTAATAGAGACATCAAAGAGCCAACTAGATATTCGACAACTAAAATATGAAAGGTGTGCTAAACTAACAAAATACCAAAAATAATAGAAATAAAAATGACAAGTATAGATTAAATGCAATGAAATGAAAATGATGAATTTTAAAGGAAAAAAAGAACTCACTAGAGGTCCCACACATGAAGCTTCTTGCTATGCTCCAATTTGACAACCTACACACATGGAAATCAAATAAATGTTGGGTCTATTTTAGGGGCTTTCCTTAGTCAAACCCCATGTAGGTATTCCAACCTCCATGGACAACCAAATAGATAGATAGAATAGAAAATAGACAAGAAAATATATAGACAAGAAAATAGACAAGTTAGAATAAAAATAGCTATCAAAATAAAGATGATAATATCACTATTATCCTCCTTTAGTGAATGGGAATGTCGAAAGGAAGAGCATGCAACCTCCTAGATGTGACAAGAGAACCAAAGTGCTGGTGTAGAAAGCCAAGATATGATAGAGCTTGCAAAAATGAGAGAAAATGTTGTAGAATGAGAGTGAAAGAGTGAACTAGAGTAAAAGAAATTGAATACAATGAGTGATAGATTGAATGAACTGAAGAATGAGAGGTTAGAATGGAAAAATGGCATCCAAATGGGAAATTTTAAAACGTCTCCAAGCCACATAGGTGTTGCAATCCATGAGAAGGTGTGAATTGTAACATCCCAATGGCTGTGTAGGAAAAAATATTTTTTGAACATCTGTCAATCATGCTAGCACTGTTACAAAAGTTCACTTAAATAGCCAAAAATAAAAGGGTTAGGAGTGAAATTAAGATTAGGAAAAAGAGGGATTGCAATATCATTTTAATTATTCTAAAGCTGAGGTTCTAGAATGTTAAATTGCATAAGGAGCAATTTTCTACATTACATTTTCCCCCTACTTTAGTCAACATATGCATTCTAACATATGTGAGCTAAAGTAGAGAAAGAGGTTTAAGAGAATATACCCAAGATGAAGAGGACACATGTATTTGATCTAGTATATGCAATTGAAAGGTTGATCTAGGACACAAAGAGGAAATGAAGAGGACATGGGTATTCTATCCTATAAAGCTAACTACAATCTCACCACATACATGATAGCTACAAATAGACACGTTAGGCAAAAAGTTAAAAATATACATGATAAAATATGATTAGACAAAAGACATGGCTAATAAGCATGACTAGCTATGTTAGAGACTATACAAAAAATTAGATCATATAAAGATGCATGATAAAAACAAACCCCATAAGGAGGAGAAACCCTATCACAAAAACACGAGTGATAAAAAACAAACCTTGCAAGGAGGACAACCCCTATCACAAAAGATGAGTGATAGACACAAACCCTACAAGGAGGAGAACGCCATGAACAAAAATACGAGATCATAAGACATGTCTAGTAAAGTTTCCCATAGGCTAGATGACAAGATCATAATACAAAGTTTTGAAGAAAATGAGAAAAAGCAGATATGATAGCCCCCCTTAGAATGATGTGTGTTAGGAAAAGGATCATATGGAATTCTAAGGAGAAGAAAACATAGAGAGATATTGTGGAATGACATACATAGCAAGATGTATTCATTGATTTTTTTCATGTGAGGGACAACACATAGAATCCACAACATATAGAAAAGTAGAGACAAAGAAATCAAGATCATAGGGGGATCCAATTATTCAGGGTAAGAACTTATCATAGATGTATGTAGATTGATATAGTATAATATATATGAATTTTCATCACCCTCCAAATAGATGGGAATGAGAAGAAGAGCACATGAAGAAAAAATTAAACTGTGACTCAATCAACATGGAAGAGGCCTAAGTGACCCAATACTTTCCATCGTTTGTGATGTGAAATCAAAAAATTTGTCACATAGAAGAATGATGAGAAAAATAGAAGAAGTTTAGGAAAAAAATTATCTTCTAAATCCAAGTATCTAGAAGGGCATCAAGGGTCCTTTAGGTGAGAGAATAAACATTAACAGACAAGCATGGGGAAACACAACAAAACACACAAAGATAATCTAAAGATAAAGAAGAGGTACCACTCTAATCTAAAACCTCTAACAAGTTTTCCTACTCCAAATCTAGATCATCATAAGGGGAGGGAAGAGGAGCTTGTAGGGGAGGGACAACAAGATCAGTGTCGAGTGACTCACCTACAACAAGAGCCAAGGAGAAGGTTGCTTCAATGTCCTCATCAACAAGCTCTTATGAGGCTAATATCATAGACCCAGAAAAAAATGGAGGAAAGAGTGGGAATGTCCTTCAACGAGTTGAAAACATATAGTTCTCTGGAATGAAGTGTTGTGACTAAATGGGATGAGGTGGATAAATTGGAGAGTCATTTCCAACCTCCAAAAGACATGGATAGTGACAAACTCTAAGGAAGGAGGTGACTCATCCATTAGAAGAATGGTAAAAGCCAAAGAAAAACAAGATGAAGAAGACAAAGAAGACATTTAGAGACCATCATTTAGGATGAGGTCGAGTTCCAACTTGTGCTTAAGTGGACGATGTGTCATCCTCATATTAGAAGCAAAAGAAGAGAGAGAAGGAGGACCCACAATAGACACAAATTTTGTATGATGCATATCTATGAGCTCAGAGATAGGAGGAAGGTCTAACAAAGAGGTGATCAAGGGAGGCTCGAAAGAACAAGTGATGAACGCTTGGACCCACTTGGGGTGAGGTTCATTTGGATTCATCAAAGAAGCCAAAAGAAGTACAAAGAACATTAGAATAGAAGGAATAATATAAATTAAAATGGAAATAGGAAGGAAATAGAATCAAAAGTAGCAAAAGAAGCAAAAATGAAAAATGAAGTAGAAGCAGAGATAGAAGGTGCATCTTCAGCCTTTTATGAAGCTTCACACTCCCAATCTAATGATTTTCAATGGTTCTTATGCTCACCTACAAGTCATTTGTGATGGCTATGGGAACCAAGAGGCAGAGCTTGAGAAGAATCTAGGGTTTACTATTCCATTTGGGAAGTAGTCTCCATGGTCATTGTTGATAGAATAATAGGATCCTAATGGGGAATAGGGGGAGCAGTAGGCGCAAAGATAGTAATGGGGGTCTCGATCATGGGTCTCTTTCCTTTTTCTATTTTAGAAATAGGTGGAAGAATGGGAGGAGGCCTCAAAGGCTAAGATATAGGAACAACTCCATGTGTATGCTTCCCCTTGCCATACAGGGTAGGTCATGGAACCTGGGTAAGATGGGGAGCAAGAAAACTTGTGGTTTAAGCATCCACAATATAGTTGACTTTCATTTTCCTATGTTAGGCATAGTAGAGGAAGAAGGAGAAGGCCTGTCATGGGCGATAGATTGCTTGTCCTTAGCCTTAGAAGGTGTAGAGGACAAGGCATGCTTCTGCACACACATGAAGGTATTCATAGAAAATGCATGAGATGAATGTAGAAAAACAAAATTAGAGGCCAAACCTCTTTTCTTGTACCTAAAGTAGGGCTTGTAAAAGAAGTCCCCTTGAGGTAGTAAGGGTCCAACTAGAGTTGGCTAGAAATGATCTAAAGAAAATCCCCATGTGCAACATGAGTGGTTTATATCTACTGTTCTGAATAGTATACATAGTGTCATCATGGGGAAATTTCAAACACTTGTGGAAAAATGAAGCAATCAAATCCATGGAGACTAGCCATGGAATGCCTAGTTTAACCTTGAATAGGTCATATTTAAGTATCACAATAAATGGAACATCAAGATATTCAGGCCCAATAAGGACTGACAAATAACTAGAGCTAATAGGTGGGAAAAAACAACCATTATGGGTATGAAGTCTGGTCTTCAAATCCTCATACTTATGCTTGTGTAAATTGTTTATAAAGAGGGTCTCCACCATAAGGACATTGACTCGAATCTTGTGGTCAACCATAACACCGGTCATGATGTTACTATTCACTTTAGTTGGGATGTATAGCGAAGAAGGATCCTTGTTGAGGGGAAAGTCATGTGGTGTGAGTGTAAAGTTGAGTGTCTTATCCACATGAATTGTAGGAGAAATATTTGTGAACAAGACCATGTTCATTTACTTAGAAGAGCTAGGATCAATAGATGAAGAAGCAAACATTATTAGATTAGCAGAATGGGAAGGGAAAGGATATGTGTATATCTTTAGCTTGTTGTTAGGCTTGGATACAAATGAGTTTTGTTTCTTACAATCAATTTGAATGGTACCACCAATATTGTGGTCTTGGACTATGTGTATAAGATGCACACAATGTTTGGTATCATGACCAAAGAATCGATGGTATTGACAAAGCTTCTATGGATCATACCATCTAGGATATGATTTATCGTTGGATAGTGGTCTAATCTATAGGAGAGTAATTAATCCATATTTTAGTAACATTTTAAGAAAATTAGCATGGGATTTAGATAGTTTTGTAAACACTTTGTTCTTTCCTACATTGTTTTTCTTTGTAGGAGTAGAAACTACGTTCGGTACTACTTTACTCTTTTTAATCTCCAGGGATAGACATGACTCACCCATTCTCAAGAGGGAAGGATGAGGAGGGACCCTCGTACTGCATCACTATCTATTGGTATTCTCTCAACACAACACACAAATGGGGAAGGAAGGATATTTCATCAAGAGTACTTTCTCTCTCAATGCAAACAACAGATTCCCGATGAACACTCAGGGTGATCCCATAATAGTGGTTTACAATTTTTGGCCAAACTAGACACTGAAATTATTATTTTTAACTAAATCTTCACATTCGGGCACCTATAGTAGCTAAACTGTGAGGAATTTGAAGATCGTGCAAACTAGAGTCTCATCAAATTTTGTTTGTAGATTCTAAAAATATTTTTTTCAAAATTTTTGGAATCAAATTGCACTTCTTTTTCCATCTCCCATAAAAATAGATTTTTTTCAGAAAATAACATTTTTAAAAAGTGACGCACACCGTATAACGCATAACTTTTTTTCCATGAAGGATAAAATTCTAATTCTTTCAAATTTAGATTTGTAACTTTGATATCTAGTGCTTCCACTTGGTTAGATAGTTTTTTATTAAATATTTTTTCCTTAATCAAGTTTCAAAGTCAAACAAATTACAATTCAAACACAACACGACTATATAACGTAATTTTTTTGTATGTGTCAAAATTTAATTTAATTTTTTTGTTGGATCAAGGAATTCAATATCTGGTGCACTCATATTTTCAATTTTTTTTTTTGATAATCTTCTATTTTTCCACATGTGAAGAACAAAGAAATTCATTTTGATGAAAAACCTATGTTTAATAAAACTTAAAAACAAATACATAACAAAACCAAAACATATTAAAATTATATTCATTGGATAGCTTGTTCTGAGGAATACCATAATCATTTGAAATAAATTTTAAATGAATTCATTTGATCCCCCAAAATCTAAATCAAAAGTGATTTTTTATCAGCATTTTGATAGGTGTAAAGGAGACGCATTTATAGGTATGGTTTAAAACTAGCAAGGTTCTATTTAAGGGGGTTTGATCTAAGGTGATTTGATCAAACCCTCTTCAATTGGAATCCTTAAAATGGAACTTTTAAAGGCTTAAATCATTATATTTTCTAAAAATATGTGATTTCAGCTAAAATTCGTTCCTCTCAGGAATTGTAAACCACTATTATGACAGCACCGCTCACTAAACATTGGAATCCGGCAAGGAATTGGAGATTCGGGAGAACAACGATTGGTATTGAGCAAAAAAACTAGTTACTTTTCTATAAGTTCCTTTCTTAAAATGGATTAGATCAGTGAAGGTGATATTCGGTCTAATGTTCACCTAAAACTATTGTAAGAACCAATTTACCAATTTCTTGATCAAAAGGAAAAGATTGAGTTATCAAGAAGCAAGTAGAACCATTACAACACAACATCCTTGATGGGTTGCAAGAAAATATTTTCTAACAAAGCATCATGATATAAGAAGTTAGTACACATGGTGGTGAAGGATGAAACATGGGTATGCGGGTCACTCCTGCCATTGTACTTAAATCAAATATAGGAATTTCTACCCCTTGGGGTATAAGAACATTTAGAGTAGTGAGGGCTACAGGAAAATGGAAATAATATGGTTGAAGTGTGGATTGAGAGGTGAATTAAATTAGGTTGGCCAATTGTGATTGCATTCATCCAATGTTTTGTAATGAAGAATTCAAGATGAGATTCATCGATAGAGCCTTACTAGTTGAGCTGCTAGAGGTTCAAGTTCTAGATGTAGGGACTTCAAATCCCGAAGGGATGCAATTCACCCTAATCCTAGGACCATCCAAGGGCATAGTATTTATATTATAAAAATTCATAATAGAGGGTATAGAAGGATCGGTGTCTACCATATGCACAGACACTTTGGAAATTAGAACATACAACTGGGTGCTAGAGATTTACGATTGGAAATCTTGAGGGTTAAACCCAAGATGGAAATGTACAAGAGGACATCAATTGGTCTATACTATTTTAACTATCCCTTGGAGAAACTCAAGTCCTTTGTGGTCTAAGATAAGTAGCTCCCTTAGACTATTACTAAGAGTAGCAACTTGAGTGTATGTATTTTCTTTTGTTAAAAAATATTCAAACACTCCAAGTATCTCTTCAAATGAATTTATCCACTCAACAAGAATATTGAGATCATAATCATAAGCTATTAGAGAGAAAGATTTAGAATGGGTGCTTTGTTGAGGATTTGTTTTTATTTTTTTTGATGGATAGATGAACTCAAAAAGAGGCTCAAAACTAGATGATAATCATGTACTAAACTCCTCAAAATTAAGGCCCTAACAGGGAGGACTAAATTGTTTCCTAAAACCCATATCTAAATTTTGATCTAGCTTCTCCTAACTATATTGCCATAAGTAGTTGATTGGGTTTTGAAACTCATAAAAGCTTCACAACAATCAATCCAACAAATGTCCTCACAAGATAAGAAAATTTTCAATAAAATATTAGGACACTTTCACATCAAGTTCACCAAAATATAGAGGAAAAATGAGAACCTCCCTCTCCCTATGGATGAGTTTTCCTTGACTACCTCAAAGATCAAATCTCAGGTGAACGGGGTGGAAATACAAAAGTAAGTTTGTTTTATATTTTTACTTTATGTGAAATTAGATGATAAGATTTTTAGGAACTAAAATGTAGGCTTCAAAGGTCTCATGAGAAAACTAATAGGCTCTCAACAAAGGAAGATAGTGCATTGTGTGGACATCCCTATAGTATGTTGTAGACTCATACGAACTAAGAATATAATTTGATAACAAAGACATCAAAGAGCCAACTAGCTATTTGACGACTAAAGTCTAAAAGGTATGCTAAACTAACTGAATAATAGAATTAATAGAAATGTAAATGATGTATAGATTAAGTGCAATGAAATAAAAATGACGAAGTGGAAAGGAAGAAAAGAACTCACTAGAGGTCTCACACCCGCAGGCTCCCACAATGCTCCAACTTGACAACCTACACAAATGGAAATGAGAGAAATGTTAGGATGTTTTACGAGCTTTCCTTAATGAAACCCTCGCGTAGGTGTTCTAACCTCCATAGACAACCAAATAGATAGATAGAATAGAAACTATACAAAAAAAGAGATAAACTAGGTAATAAACAAGTTATAATAACAATAATTATCAAAATCATGATGATAATGCAACAAGTAAATCATGATTACCCTCCTTTGGTGAATGGGAATGCTGAAAATAATAGAATGCAACCTCCTAGACATTCCAAGAGGATAAAAGTGTTGGTGTAGATATCCAATACATGATAAATCTTGCAAGAATGAGAGAAAGTTATTTAGAATGAGAGCAAAAGAGTGAACTATGTAGTGAAAGTGATCAAATAGAATGAGTGATAGATTGAATGAATGGAAGAATGGGAGGTTAGAATAGAGAAAAATCATGCAAATGGGAATTTTCAGCAACTCTACAAGCCATAGAGGCATTAAAATTTGTAGGTAAGTGGTAATTGTAACGTCCCAACAACTATGCACGAATGAATCTTTTCGAGATGTTTGTGTCATGCGAAGATGTCTATGTGTCACGCTAGTATCTATGACAAAGGTTCACTTAAACAACCCAAAAAGGGGTTAGGAGTCAAATTAAGGTTAGGAAACAAAGGGATTGCATTATCATTTTTAATTATTCTAAAGGGGAGGTTATGGAATGTGAAATTGCATAGGGTGCAACTTCTAGCATTACAGTCATTTTTCTATCTTGATCCTTGACTCTGCTCTTGTTGATTGCGTCATGACATGCCCTACTTCTTCTCGTGCCTCATCTCTTGTGCACATGGAATCCTATTTGAATATTGTTAGGGTAGGGTTTCCTATTGATGCTTCTATTTTACACCATTTGATATGATCTACTCATCCAAATTTTCATGTCAAACATTAAAGCTCATCTTTTATTATGCATGCCTTTTCATCATCTATTGTTAAGAGGTGATGGATGAAGAATATTTTAAATAATTAGACCTTATCTACAATTTTTTTTATTTTTGGCCTTCCCTTCCAAATTTGAACAAATGGGTTTTGAATTCTTAGAGGCCTCTCACTAAGGGTGGGATTGAACTATATCCTTGTGTTAGGTTATTTCTCATTACATCTTTCCTATTGAAAGATGATAGGAAATAAGTGTTGGAGGGTGGGGCTCAGATGTGGTTATAGAATTCCCTCTCACTCAAACCATAATTTCCCTCCTTCAAACATTTAATAGAATGCTTAAGTGTCATGCCTATTTGGGCTAGACTACTAAATCTCCATCTCCAATTTTGGGACATTTCTTATCTTGAATCTATTGGAATGCAATTGGTCACTTTTTACAAGAGCATGGGATGTCATCAAACTTTGGAAATACTGCATATGGCCTAATTCTTGTGGACATTCACACCTTTCAGGATTTTCCTAGGGATATTTTCTTACATGTTGGGGACAAACTATGGGATTAGACACTTGATTATGAGGCTCCTCGCTTTTGACTACAAGAAATGCTTCACTATAGTAAATATTGCTTTGAAATTCCCTCATTCTCACCACAAGAAGGTTGAGGTGACTTGGTGAAGGAATTCCTTCCATCACCATTTAACTATTGGAAATTTTGATTTTGACAATGTTGAGCCCTTGGAGGCTCCCATGCTTAGGGTTACCTATCTACTTCAAATATTTCTCTAGATGGGTCATCTTGTCTACACCTAGTAATGGCCACTTCACCTTTGGGCCTCCAACCATTGGGTGTTGAGTCTTTTATTCCTACTCTTCTAGAGATATTAATTCATCGTTAAACTTCTATTTTTGTGCCTATGAGGGATCCATTTGAGTATTTAGTTAAGACTAGTCCTCATTTCTACCCCCATTCCAATTCTTTGGAGGATCATATCTTGTCAAATATTGTTCAACGAAGAAAGTGAGGTCATGCTAAACATACTTGTGTTCCCCACACCTAGGTGAGAGGTTCTCAAAATGTTATGATGGGGATTAAGGTTTTGTAGGTGGACTTCTAGGTCTATTTAGTTTGGAATCCTTACTACAACCTCACTATATAGGGTTTATAGTACCTTAAAAAACCATCTTTGCATTGGAAAATTGGTTCTATTATTGTATTTGGTTTTATGTCCTTTGAAAAACTACATGTATGTGGTTTTGAAGTATGTCAGTTGCAATCTCATTGATGTTTTACCTATTGTTTTAGGTTTCAAATGCACCATAAAAAGCTATTGTTTTACATAATTAATCAAAGACATCTTCACTGAGAGATAGAGTAACAATTAGTCCATGAGATCAACTCCTAGAAATGTGATAGTTAGTACATCACTTTTCTTGCAATGTTTAAAATTGTAGAATAAAATATTAAACCAAATCCCATTGTAGTAGATTTTGAAGGAGACAATAAAGTCATATTATTTTAACACATGAATATTCTTTCTCTTCAATCTATAATATAGAGGCCATGTATTCATCTCAATAGAGACTTACAAAACTTTATTTTGGCCTCAGTTATGGATAGATTCATGAACTAAATAGAAAGGAGATATCTTTATAGAGATAAGAAATCCTAAAAATAGACATTAAACTAGATCTATATTTTCCATGCATTTAACATCCACAACTTAGATTACCTAAAATAGTACTCTAAATATATGACCAAACATGCAATTATTCATGCAATCTATTAGATTTCTATGAATTAGGTTGCATGACATTGTACACCAACATCACTTATCAATATACTCCCCCTTGATGTTGAGTGGACTCACAAGATGATCTCGAAGTGGCAAAATTTGAACCTTTACAACTCACTGTGCAATATTACCAATGCTTTAGTCTTATAGACCCATTTATAAGACTTCTTGTAGAAGTTATGTATTCATTTACTCATTTCTCTCCCTCTTGAGAGATTACAAGATTTTCATTTCTTTTCTCTAACATAGAGAATGCCCATGACACCTTTCATTGTGCCAATTATAATAAAAAGTAATCAACCACGAGGTGCTCGAGGAGATCATCCACCCGATGTGGGGTTTGAGGGCTGCCTCCCCAGTGGGGGCTTGGGTGTAGTGCCCCCAAAAGCTAAATTCTATTTGTATTTGTATTATTTAAAATTTGGACCATTCATCATTAGGTCTTAAATTTGATAGACGATATTTTATTAGCTTGACTTGTGCTAGAATGCAACCATATTTTATGAGGGAATTGTATTTTAGTTATGTATTGTGATGTATTTTGAGAGTCTAATAGCGGTCGTGTTGCCTCTGGATCTCTAGTTGGTGATACTGTTGTGAAAAGATTGCTTTGAAATTATATTATAATATTCGTGATTTCTAAATAATGTATTGGGTAGCTTTTGGAGTGTGGTGTTTTTCTCTCGAAAGGGTTTTCCCCACATAAATCACTATGTTGTGCTATGCATGATATTTATTTTTATTTCTATTTAAGTTTCTATAACTGTTCAAATCTATAAAGTTTTGCATCATCTTCCTCTTAAGATTAGTGTAGGAAGTTCTACCACTACATTAGCTTCCTTACAATAACAAGGATGAAGAGCCCAACACTTTTCTTGTTTATGTACCTCCTTGTGACAATGAGAAAATTGTAGAAACTATATTCCTTTATAACACTTACAACATCATTTCTATCTCTCATCAATTCCAAGGCCTCAATTCTTTGGCCTCACAATTGGCTAAATGGGCTTTCTAATTCCTTTCCCATACTTTCCAAAACCTTTTTTTGCATATCCCATTTTCTTCATGATTTTTAGACCAACACTCTTCTCAAACCATATTTTTTTATTATCATCACAACTTGTAAAAATTGTAGATTCAACAAGATCCTTATCTTCAACCTCAGATTATTTATTTAAAGAAGCTTTATCTACATCATCCACATCAAATGAAGAATGAAAATCATTCGTATCACATGAGACGTTACAAATGTATGGATTTATTTTTAAACACTCTTTTTCTTTCTCCAAAAACTTTAGTTTTCTTTCAAATCTTTATTCTTCTTATTGACCTCATTGAATATCTTCAATATTCCTTATAGCTCTTCATTTTTATTTCTCACTTTCTCTAATTCTTTCTTAAGATTCTTCATTTCACACAAATACTCACATCTTTATTTTCCAAACTTGTTTTAATTTGTTATCAATTGTGAATTACATTTCTTAATTTTCATCTCTTCTTCCACCAAAACATTTTTTTCTTTATTTTTTTTATCTGTCTTTCCAATTGACACAAATGAATCACATTCCTAAAAACTACAATTTTCTCCTCCCTTTAACAACTAAGATTGTGAGAACAATACCAAAGGTGGAAACCTCCTCCAATATCCTTTAAACAAACTTCAACAACTCAAACACCTTCTATCTCCTCTTGTTGTGATTTAAAAACACAAACTTATATTTATTCTTTGTTGCCTATTGGTGACCTCTTGTGAACAAAAAACTTTCTCATACCTCCTATCAATTGTGTAACTTTCTTTGGCACCTTTACAAATGTTGTGATTATCTTCTATGAATAACTTCTACCTTGAAATAATGATTACCTTTGTCTTCATAGGGTGGATATTCCTTTAGGTCTTATTATTAGCAGTGACTTCAACATGCAACCAAACCCTTTTTTTTATGTCCTTGACATTGGTAGATGTGAGAAATTGTCTTCTACTGGGAAAAGCTTTCATTGATTGCACCTCTTTTCTTCTTAAAGTATTTTCCTATGGCTTTTAAACCATGATTTTGGTGACAACTTATCAACTGTGTCTTCAAATCAACTTCTTCATTTAACAATTGTGTTCCTCTTTTTTTCTTCATGATGAATTTCTAAACCATTTTCTCAGTTGCAACAACTTCTTTCTTCAGTGAAAATCACAACCTATTGAAAATTATCCTCTAAATTGGCTCCATTGATAATGATCTCCCTTGAAATTTGTAGTGTTGATAAAATAGGAAGAATATCCTTTTAATTTTGAATGGAGTGGCTAACTTAGATTTGGGAAGTTCCTTCACACTCCTTTTTCTTCTTTTTATCTTCAACAAATTTACTTAGGGTGCAATTTCCTTTAGCTTTGAAAACAACAATTACTTATGCACGCAACAACCTCACCTCTATACTCTTACTTGACACCTTCTGCACCTGATTCCTTTGTTCTTTTGTTGACTAACTGAACGATTCAGAAAAGGAAAATCCTTGATCAATTACAACTATCTCCAATTCTATAAATTCTTTTACCTAAGCTCTGATACCAATTGTAAATTTTGAAAGCAGACAATATACCCAAATTATTTTAATGCATGAATATTTCTTCTATTAAATCTGTAATATAGAGGTCAGGTCTTCATCTCAATAAAGACATATAGAACTTTGTGTTGGCCTCAATTACATATAGTCATGAACTAAACAACAAGGAGATCTCTTTATAGAAATGAACAACTCCTAAAAATATTGAAATAAATTGGACCTATTATTTCTATGCATTTAACATGCACAACATAGATCACCTAAAATAGAACTTTAAATATATCAACGGACATGCAATTATTCATGTAATATATGAACTTTTGGTGAATTGGGTTGCATAGCATTATGAATCAACATCACTTATCTATTGGAAACCAAAATAAAAAGACAAATAAATGCTATGCGCACAAAAAAATATGTTGTAATTTATTGATGATCGTGACAGATTACATCATCCTTTTTTATATAGGTAAATTGAGAGGTTGCAAAAAATATATTATAGCTAACAATAGAAAATAATTCATGAAAACAATAGAAGAACTTAACTAAATTCTAGTCTATTTTTAGTTACAACTCATAATGCTCATGCAAAACAAAACAAAACATGAATTTATATTTCTAATTTTGTCCTCTACATGCATGCAAACTGGGAGAAATTAGTAGCTTATTCTAACAGTCCCCCTTCATTTCTACTAATGACAATTTCACCATTAACAATGCCAAAACTCTTTCTTAAATGCTTAAATGTATCCTTTGCTAATCCCTTGGTAAATATATATACTAATTGTTCTTCAAATCTACAAAAATTCAATTGAATTTCACCATCATTCACCAACTCTCTATAAAACGATATCTTGTATCAATGTGCTTTCTTCTCTTGTGAAAGACATGATTTTTTGACAATGCACTTGATAATTTATTGTCACAAAATATTGTTGTTGGCTCCTCTTTTCCTTCTATCAAATCTTTCTTCATCCAAACTGCTTGACATGTTGTTGAGGTGGTTGCTACATATTTTTATTTAGCTAATGAAAAAGTCACTATGTGTTGCTTCTTTTATGCCCATGAGACTACACCTATCCCAAAATGAAAGACACGTCCATAAGTGATCTTCCTATCATCAATGTTCCCTATAAAATCACTATTAGTCGGTGCTATCATAATAGTGGTTTACAATTCCTAAGAGGAACGAATTTTAACTGAAATCACATATTTTTAGAAAATATAATGATTTAAGCCTTAAAAAGTTCCATTTTAAGGATTCCAATTGAAGAGGGTTTGATCAAATCACCTTAGATCAAACCCCTTGGATAGAACCTCGCTAGTTTTAAACCATACTTATAAATGCGTCTCCTTTACACCTATCAAAATGCTGATAAAAAATCACTTTTGATTTAGCTTTTGGGGGATCAAATGAATTCATTTAAAATTTATTTCAAATGATTATGGTATTTCTCAGAACAAGCTATCCAATGAATATAATTTTAATATGTTTTGGTTTTGTTATGTATTTGTTTTTAAGTTTTATTAAACATAAATTTCTTTGTTCTTCACATGTGGAAAAATAGAAGATCATCAAAAAAATTGAAAAATATGAGTGCACCAGATATTGAAGTCCTTGATCCAACAAAAAATAAAATAAAATTTTGACATATACAAAAAAAGTTACACGTTATCTACGTGTGTCTGAATTGTAATTCGTTTGACTTTGAAACTTGATTAAGGAAAAAATATTCAATAAAAACTATCTAACCAAGTGGAAGCACTAGATATTAGAGTTACAAATCTAAATTTGAAAGAATTAGAATTTTATCCTTCATGGAAAAAAAGTTGTGTTATACGGTGTGCGTCACTTTTTAAAATGTTGTTTTATGAAAAAAATCAGTTTTCGTGGGAGATGGAAAAAGAAGTGCAATTTGATTCCAAAAATTTTGAAAAAAATATTTTTAGAATCTACTGACAAAATTTGATGAGACTCTATTTTGCACCATCTTCAAATTCCTCATAGTTTAGCCGCTATAGGTGCCCAAATGTGAAGATTCAGTTAAAAATAATAATTTCAGTGTCTAGTTTGGCCAAAAATTGTAAACCACTATTATGGGATCACCCTAGTATAACCAATCAAACAAAAATCATTAGTTATGGAATATAAGATTCCATATCCTATTATCCCTATGCACATCTCCATATCCTCTTTCCAACTTACCAATGTGATTCATTTGGTGACTCCACAAATCTTGAGAGTAGACACCCCATACATGATATCTAGTCTTGTAGCTCTAAGATACATCAAACTTCCAATTAGTCTTTTGAAGATTGTAGAATCAAAATTATGCCCTTTGTCTTCTTTGCTACCTTTAGTGCATGTTGCAATTGGTGTAGATGCTATATTACAATTCAACATCCTAATCCTTTTCAACACATCCTTTGCATATTTAGATTGACTAATGAAAACTAAACTATCTGGTTGAACAACTTCAATGCCCAAAAAACATTTCATCAAACCCAAATTTGTTATCTCAAATTCTTTCTTCATTTCTGATTTAAATGTGTCTATATATAAATTTTAAGTGAAAATTAAATCATCAAAATATAAACGAACAATAGAAATATGACCTTTATTATTTTTTGTGTACAATGTGGGTTCACTCTTTCTTCTATTGAATCCATTGCTTTTCAAGTATGAATCAATCCTTCTATAACATGCTCTTGGTGCTTTTTTGAGACCATAGAGAGCCTTATTCAATTTATAGACCATGCCTTTGTGTCCATGCACTTCACAACCTGATGGTTATTTCACATACACTTCTTCCTCTAAAAAACCATACAAAAACTTGATTTGAAATCCATTTGAAAACCTTACAATTATTTTGTGCAACTATTGTTAAAACAATTCTAATAGTATCAAGTCTAGCAACTAGCGAAAATGTCTCATTATACTAAATTCCATAAGCAATTCCTTTTTCTACTAACCTTGTCTTGTATTTTTCAATTTCACCTTTTGCATTAAATTTGGTTTTATAAAATCATTTGGCTCCTATACAATCCTTACCTTTAGGTAGATCAACTACCTCCCATGTGTGACTTCTCTAAATGGAGTCCATATCTTCATCCATAGCTTTGATCCAATGTTCCTCCTTAATTACTTCTTCAAAATACATAGGATCATGAGAGAATAAAGCAAAATTTGAGCATAAATCCAAATTTTCTTCTCCTTGGTCATATATCTCTTTCAAAATTCTTATTTTCTAACCTTTATATTTTGATCTTAATGAGGCAAGAGTAGGATCTGATTCATCACTTACTTGTGAATTGGGAGTAGGATGATGTGCATGACATGATGATTCACCTTGTACAACATTCCATGGAGTCCTTGTTGGTGTATTTTCTTATGAATTTGGTTGATCACCTTACACAATTTGTTCTTTAGGTTCTTCATTCTATGGTATTGGTGACCCAATTGTGATTGATTTATCAATGCTTCCATCCCATGCTTCTTCCTTAAATTTGACATCTCTACTAATAATCACTTTCTTTGAAATGGGATTATATAATTTATAATCTTTTGATTGTTCACTATAACCAATGAAAATACTTTTCTCACTTTTATCATCAAATTTTCTTATAAATTCAAATGGCACTATTGAATATGCAACACATCGAAAAATTCTATAAGGAAATACAGTATTCTTCTTAACATTCCATGCTTCTTGTAGAATTTTGTTCTTAACACTCTTTGTAGGACTTTTGTTCATAATGTATACTGCACAAGCTACTACTTCTGCCCAAAAATCATTTGGCAAGTTTTTAGCCTTCAACATGCTCCTAGTCATTTCCATTATAGTTCTATTATTCTTCTTGCTACACCATTTTATTGTGATGTGTACCTTGTTGTAAATTGATTCTTCATCCCATGATCACTACAAAAATCTAGAAATTCATTAGAACAAAATTCACCACCTCTATCATATATGAGTACTTTGATATATTGTCCAGTTTGTTTTTCTGTCATAGCTTTGAACTCCTTGAATTTACTAAAGGCTTAAGACTTTTTCTTAGAAAATATACCCAAATCTTCCTACTAAAATCATCAATGCAGGTTAAAAAGTGAATACTACCTCCAAATGATGGAGTTTGCATTGGTCCACATAAATCACTATGAACTATCTCAAATAATGCCCTTGCTCTATAACATTATCAACCATTGTGATATTATAACACCTTGGAAAGGCTTTCTTGATCATGGAAATGCAGATGCCTTAAGCACTACGTTTCACTCCGATGATTCTAACACATTCAAAGCATTTTCATTTTCTGTTAT
Source organism: Sequoia sempervirens (assembly GCA_007258455.2). Classification (NCBI taxonomy): domain Eukaryota; kingdom Viridiplantae; phylum Streptophyta; class Pinopsida; order Cupressales; family Cupressaceae; genus Sequoia; species Sequoia sempervirens. Next base: position 72,264,501 of record VDFB02000017.1, read on the forward strand.
TTAGTTCTGTTTCAATCCTAGAAGGAAGAAAAGAGTTTTATTGTTGGTGTCTAAGCTTATTTAATTTCAATTGTCCTAAGCAAATATCTCTCTCGGGGCAAGGCGATTTCTATCTGGGTAGGAAGAGGATATGGTTTATTGCTTGTTCTTTTCAGCAAGTGTACCAAATCACATAGTTTCCCAGTTCTTACTTGTTACGTGGTGACCATCATCTTTTAGATGAGAAAATATGGAAATGGTAGTCTGCTTGCACAGTTGCACTTAATAACCCAATGCATGTAATGAGATCACAATGTTCCATAACAACTTTTCTTGACATTCTGCAACCGAAGAATGCCCTTCTGTATGTGATCTGGGGGAATATGTTTGTAGCACGAGAATATGCATTGCTGAAAATTAAATCCTCCTTTAGAATGTATTCCTGATTGTGGAGCCTGATATTTTTAGATTGCCAATTAATTGAATGGTGTAAAATTGTAATAACTTCCCTTCGGTTACTATTAATTTTTTTTAAGTTCGTTTCCTACCCTCCTAGAGCGAGGGATTTGACAGAAATGTGCACTAATAAATTTTATCCATCATAAGGAATAAATTTTATCCATTGTAAAGAATATAAATGATTCTTACTCTTGTTGATCTATACATATTGATCTCTTTTAGAATCCCATGATTGCATACTTATATGATTATCGTCTATGCTAGTACGGAGTGAAGGGCATTGATATATATAGATTTTAGTCAGTATGCACAATGGTATCGATATATTTGAGTCATGCTTGTACTCAGAAAAGTGTTGCATCTACATGTCTACAGAAAATATATTTTTTTCGGCATACTCTTATATTCTATACGACCTTCGAGTTGTATGCATACAAAGAGCTATCTAGTATTATTCTAGACCTCTCGCATCAGTGACTGCCCTAATTTTGGACATTCGTAGCTCTTCAGTGTGTAATTACTTAACAGAGTGTTGTAGGATGTCTTGGTGTTGATAGATTTCACTTCGTATGCACAAAAGTTGAAAATGTTGCTTCTACGTTTATAAACGCCACTGTGTGTACATTCACCTCGAAACGTTAGTGTCCCCTTCCCCGTGCGCACCACAAGATTTACTGTCTATATTTATGTTTAATATATCTGTATTTGTACCTCAAGTCTACATTTGGATATTTCAAGCAAATATATGTCATGTCTTCATAATTCTGGTGTTTAGTTTTATGAAAGTGGGCATCAGGCAAATTCACCATCAGTAATTCATCTTCAACAATTCACTGTCAACAATTTATTACGTATTTAATTTATCACCAGCAATTCATCACTGTGGTATATTCACGTGTATATCTTTTTTATTCGCTCGACAAAATCTCTATACTTTTTTCTTTTTTTGGTGCTCTTGACCACTTAAATATTGAAAAATGTATGTGGTGATTATATCATGGTAATGAATTGCTATAGGTGAATTGTATACACAATAAGTATGTCACAACGATGAATTGCTGGTGGTGAATTATTAGAGATGAATTACTAGTGATAAATTGTTCATGATGAATTTTCCTAGAGCCTTAAAAGGGATATATCCTCATTAGAACCCTTTAACAATAAAATGAACAATTATGAATGCATACATTAGTGTGCATTAAAAAAACACTCGTATCCTTTAATTAGCATAATCTAACTGCAAAAGACATGGAGGAGTGAAGTCCATGGTAGTGCAAATTTGTAAATTAGTTTATATGTTGATTTCTCATATCCTAAGACTTATTTGTTATACCAATTTGGATTTGATTTTATATTTTGAAGCATGTCATATGTACCTTATTTTTTAAGAAAATTGCCCTGTCTGTTAATTAAGTTGCTTATATTGAGGGTTTAACCTTACACCGTTGTCTATTTTTCCTCTTTCTTTACCTTCTAAAAGAAATTTCCAAGTACTTTTATCTTTTGAAGAAAATTGGTTCAGTTATAGCATACATCTTTCTTTGTTGTAGAACTAGAATATAAATTTATTAATTAATATATAAAATATGTTGAGAGATATTCTTCTCAACATATTTATTTTTAATCAATTTCTCATATAAAAGTATAATAGACATCTCAACAAGAATATCTCTTGACATATTTTATATATATTATTGAATATATATGCTACTAACATTCCCATACAATATGAAAGACATAAAATTAATTAGTCCAATTATAACCTACATCTGTATGCTTGAAAATGAATTATGTTGGATACTTGTTATAGATACTTTTAAAATATGCTTTAATAAATAGAAAGGAAAATAAAAAATCTGTTTTTTATGCTGAGAGGCGTTCTATCAGTCACAGCAGGGGATCAAAAGACCTGAGTACATAAAAAAGAAAAGGCAGTTACAAAAATTGATGTGCGCTGTGAAATGAAGAGTCAAGAATTTGTAACTCACACTAATGCTTTAACTGCCCATCATGGTAAGCATGTCGATCAACGTTTTTGTCAGTTTATTGAAAGGAATGGCGGAAAACCAAACGATGCCATTACTTATTTAAAAAGGGAAAGGAGGAGGATGTAATTCAATTTTTCATTTCTTAATTGCATCTGAAATTGCTTTCAGAAAAAGCGATATTGGAGAGCACCTCAAATGGATTGATCCTCCTGGTAAATTAGATGGAAAGCCATAAATCGTGGCATTCTCTCTATGACAGTGAATTGGGCTGAGGACTTAACTGAGCTCTCCATAGCCTGTATAAAAATGTTAAATTTATAGTGTTTAATCTCCATTTTTATCATTTTCTGTGATTGCTATGACATAGGTGATTGCTGTGATTGCTGGAGCACCTGGACTTGCATCAAAATATTCTCAGCGGTCAAGTTCCCAAATGGGTCACAACTATGACAAGCTTGAGGGCGCTCAATCTTACGTCTAATTTTGCTGTCTCTTTTTTATAATAATGGTCTTTTACAGAACTGGTTGTTTGGATTTGAGCATTGCTATATGTTTCTTTGGTTCTTTCTAATCTTAGCAAATTAATAATTTCGTGTGTATTGTGCAGGATCAGCCACTGATGAATATGGATACTGTTTTAGATATGAAATTACCAAATGAAATAAGATACAAAATCTAGCGTCCTCCATTATTACTGTCTATAGAGCGTAATTTTTCCTCTTTATCGCAATGCCAATAATCAGATATTAAAGGATCTGAAGAAACTTTTAATTAGTATTTGTGTTTGATGACATGTTATTACAGAGAGATTTGTTTTGGCCCAGAAAAAAAAATACTTTTTACCTTTACAAGAGAATGATTTTATTACTTTAGGTGGCCCAGACAAAAATAAAAATTCCTGACCTAACACAGACTTCTAGAGATCATTAAGGAGTGGTCTCATGTAGTGGTATGATGGCGTTTGAATAAAATGTGAATTTATAGTTAGCGGAATGGATTTCTACTGTGAATTATCAATAGTGTTGAATGGTTGCCTCTGCAACCTACAACATATATGCTACAGTTCAAATAATATAGCCTTTAAAATCAATCCTATTTTTTTTGTTCATAGAATCAGTAATCTATTTATTGGAATTTCTCTTAGTGTAGATCTCAAAATATCAGCTGTTCAAACTATGAATTGATTTTTTAGATTATATACAGTGTAGCTACAGTTTAATTCAAATGTATTTCATTACAATTTGTAGAAATGATTTCAATATTTTACTCGTTTGGTTTGGTTTGTTTTCTTTCTTAGCTCTGTTTATCCATTAAGCTGCGATAGGTATTCTTATCAGCAAACAAATACTTGTGCCCAATCTTATCTAATTCTTGTAAAAATTTACATGAAACTACAACAGCGAATTAATAATATTAAGTTGAAGGTGCTAATGGTATTTTATGACTCGTATTCACGTTCTCAATATTTCTTGTCAGACATTTTTTCAAATTGGTCATATGCCTTGTTTATGGTTTGACAATTACGGTGGTGGAGCTATAAAGTTGTATAGTTTACATAAATGCTAAAACACCTTTTTCATTGGGCACTACTATTTTATAATATATTTTATTATATCCTCCCTTCTCTGGTTGAATATCTCAGAGTTGCAGTAAGATTGTGCGAAACGCTGAACGCAGTGCCCAAGAGAGATGTCTTGGCAAATGCAGTGAAGAGAGCGATAGGAAGAGAAGGTGACGAAGGTATGTGGGTAGAGGAATTGAGTAGGACAGCAAGAGTGGCGGTGCAGCAGGGGGATCTTCTTCCTCTAATTTGGAAGACTTTGTTACCTGCATACAAAATTTGGCCCACAACAAATTGTGATGCTCAATTTTTAATTTTTAAAAATTATATTTTAATTTTTAAAAATTATATTTTAATTTTTACATTAATGTTTTAATCACACTTTGTAATCAAGTCACATTTTATTCATTGTTATATATACAAACCCTTTTTCTTATCTCATCAGATGCAGTCGCAATTTATACAGTAGAATTGAAGCTGCAACTGTTAAATCTTTCTAAAATTAATGTTTAAGAATTCCTCAAACAAATCCCATGAAAACCTAAATTAAACAACAAACAATCACATTATCTAGATTTGTAATCATGTGTTTGTGCCACAAACTATTATGGATATCATCTTGTAATTTGTAATATTAAAATATAATGTAATAATATATTTTATAATATAATATAATACTAAATAATGTAATATAATATTATATTGTATAATATAATATATATTTTATAATAAATATAATACTAAATAATGTAATATAATATTATATTGTATAAAATAATATATTATGTTTAAGAAGAGTGGTTGTTTTTCCTTAAAAAGAGATAAGATCAAAATTTAAAGATTAATACAATTCAAATTGAACTAAAAAATCTACAAGTAGCAGTTTATTTCCAAAATTTACATAAAAATATTAGAAAGTATATAAATCCAAAATTTTTGTACATAAAAATATTTTATGGCTTTTTTGAAATTAGAAATTAGTTTACTTTTAGAATGTTCAATGATTTGCATGCAAAAACAAGACAATTAAAATAGAAAGGTTGTTTTTAGATCTAAATTTTACTCTTTATTAATTTAATTTTAGAATGAAATTTTTGTTTTCAAGATATTGTACTAATTTGATTGTTTATTTACTATTCAAATTTAAAGAACAATACAATCTAATTGAACACAAAATAGAAAAAGTAGGAATGTATTTAAGTGATTATGTTAAAAAAAAAAATACTTAATTTCACATAGAAATAAAATTATAAATTAAAATACTTAATTTTGTTTGTGATGTCAAATATGAAAACTACTAATAAAATTTTAAAGCTTAGGCTTTGGGTTAGGGTTAAGGTTCCATTAGCAATATGATTCTCTTATGGCTAGGGTTAAATTATGGCTAGGAATAATTAAGGTTTTGAATCAATTAAGGTTACAATTACGGTTACGACTAGGGTTCAAGTAGGATTAGGATTAGGGTCAGTGTTAGGGTTATGATTAGGGTTAATATTACAATTAGGTTATGGTTATGGTCTAATTAGGGTTAGAATTCAATTACTATTGTGGTTAGGGTTAGTGTTAGTATTAAATGATAGTTAGGGCTATAGTTTAATTATGTTAAGGTTCAATTAGGGTTAGGGTTAGAGTTTTGTTTCAATTATAGATAGGGTTCAATTGTGGATAAGGTGAAATTAGGGTTATGATGAGGGTTAGGGTTAAAAGAAGGGTTAAGATTGAATTAGGGATACACATAGGGTTTAATTAAGGTTACTGTTAGGTTAGGGTTGAGATTCATTTAGGGTTATGTATAGGTTCAATTATGGTTACTGTAATCGTTAGTGTTGTGAGTCAATTAGGGTTATAATTAAGTCAGGGTTCAATTACATTTAAGTTTAGGCATCTATGAATAGGGATGAAGATTGGGGTTATCGTCACAAATAGGGATTAGGGTTAGGGTTAGGGTTAAGGTTAGGGTTATGGTTATGGTTATGGTTAGGGTTAGGGTTAGGGTTAGGGTTACAATTAGAGTTAGGATTAGGGTTAGGTTTATCATCACAAATATGATTACGGTTAGGGTTAGGATTATGGTTATGGTTATGGTTATGGTTATGGTTAGGGTTATCATCCCTAATAGGATTAGGGTTAGGGTTATTGTTAGGGTTAGGATTAGGTTAGGTTTATCATCACGAATATGATTAGGGTTAGGGTTATGCTTATGGTTAGAGTTAGAGTTATCATCGTAAAAAGGCTTATCATCACAAATAGGATTAGGGTTAGGGTTAGGGTTAGCATTAGGGTTAAGATTAGGGTTAGAATTATCATCACGAAAAGGATTAGGGTTAGGGTTAGGATTAGGGCTAGGGTTAGGGTTAGGGTTAGGGTTATGGTTAGGGTTAGGAATAGTGTTAGGGTTATGGTTAGGGTTAGGGTTAGTAGTAGGGTTCGGGTTATCATCACGAATAGGGATTAGGGTTAGGGTTAGGGTTGGGGTTAAGGTTAAGGTTAGGGTTAAGGTTAGGGATAGGTTAGAGTTAAAATTTGGATTAAGGTTGGGGTTATCATCACGAATAGGTTTATCATCATGAATAGGGATTAGGGTTAGGGTTAGGGTTATCATCAATAATATGGATTATGGTTACGGTTAGCATTAGGGTTATGGTTATGGTTATGGTTATCATCACAAATAGGATTAAGGTTAGGGTTATTGTTAGGGTTAATATTAGGTTAGGTTTATCATCACGAATATGATTAGGGTTATGGTTATATGGTTAGAGTTAGGGTTATCATCACGAAAAGGTTTATTTTCATGAATAGGAAATAATTTATTTAAGATATTACATGTTGTGCCGCAACTGCTACTAGCATATATATATTATTTTAATAATATATATGAAATACGCTGAGGGATATCCTTCTCAGGCGCCTATTCAATTTTTATAATAAAAATTTGATTAAAAAATAGGTGCCTCAAGAAGGATATCTCTCAGCGTATTTCATATTAAGTTTTATCTAATAAAAAATTAAGTTTTAACATGATTATACACCATAAAACCAATAGGAATTGAAGTTCATTGATAGTTATAAATTTCAATCGAAGGCACATGTAGTCAGTAGAATTTATAAATATTATTATAAAGAACTTAATTGATAATTTAATTTTGTGTATGATCTAAACCTTAATATTATATTATTATAATATAAAATTATAACAATATAATATAGTAATATCATATTATATAATAATAATAGTTATCTTCTTACTATTATTTTTTAATGTTATTCTTATTGCATGAAGATTATTATGATTCATAGTCATTATAGAACAATAAATTTATTTGGGATTTATATTATGGTTATTATTAAGTTGTGATTACACTCTTATTTCATTTGTAAATCATGTTTATCAATATTAAGGTTAGGGTTCAAATAAGGTTAATATTCAAAAAGGATTATTTTAGAATTTATTTAGGGTTCAATTAGGGATAGGATTTAATTAGGATTTGAGTTAGGGTTAAATTATTGTTTATTTAAGGTTAAGGCTTAGCTCAATTAAAGTTAGTATTAGGGTTTGCATTACAATTCAATCAAGGTTAGGATTAGAGTCCAAGTATAGTTAGGGTTTAGTTGAGGTTTTTTAAAAGTTTAAATATAGTTAGGTTTCAATTAATGTCTTACATGTTGCAATTATAATTTCTACTAACATATATAAGGTTAATAATCTTTAAAAAAAAGTGGAGAGATATCTTTACCCAAACCCTAACTCTAATTTTATCTCTAAACCTGATACTAATTATAAATTTGACTCTAATTTTTATTGTAACCCTAATCCTAACCTTATTTCTAACCCTAACCCCAAACAACCTAACTCTAACACTCATTGTAACTCTATCTCTAACCCTAGCCTTAACCCTAATTCACTTAATTCTATGTTTAATTATAATACAAAACCTAAACCTAACCTTAAACCTAACTATAGTTTAAACCCTAACCCTAACCCTAATTTTATCTACAATTGTACCCTAACCCTAAATCTAACCCTAACCTTAGCCCTAAACCTAACACTAATCATAACCATAATCCTAACCCTAATTTTATGTCATACCATAACCATAACCCTGATCCTAACTCTAAGCCTAATCTTAACTCTAAACCTAACCTTGACCTTAATTTTAGTTGTAATCCTAACCCTAAACATAACCCTAAATAGGATTAAGGTTACAATTAAATTATGATTATAGTTGAAATAGGATTAGGGTTAGGGTTCAAGTTTAATTGGAGTTAGCATTAAGGTCATATTAGGGTTAGGGTTATCATTGAATTAGGATTAGTATTCACTTAGAGTTATAAATAGGGTTAGGGTTAAATTAGGGCTACAGTCTAATTATGGCTATTATTCGACTAGGGTTCGAATTAGGGTCATTTAGAGTTGAATTTGGGTAACTAGGGTTTAATAAGGGTCAAGGATATTGTTTAGGTTCTGTGAGAGTGAATTTGAATTAGGGTTTAATAAGGGTCAAGGTTATGGTTAGGTTTCAATCAAGGTCAATGTCAAGGTTATGATTTAATTAAGGATTATGATTAAGGCTCAATTAGAATAAGAGAACTAGGATGACAATTAGTTTTATGGTCAAGGTTCAATTAAGGTTAGGGTTAGCATTAAGGTTCAAATATAGTTAGGATTGAATGATGGCTCAATCAGGGTTAGGGTTAAGGTTCAATTAGCATGCAATTAGGGTTCTAGGGTTCAATAATAGTTAGGCTTAGGAATAAAGTTCAATTAGTGTTAGAATTAAGGTTTAATCACATTAGGGTGACAATTTAATTAGGATTAGAGTTCAATTAGGATTAGGGCTAAGGCAAAAATTATAATCATATGAACTATCATATTATAATATATTAATTATTATAATAATTTTATAAGAATATATATATAAATATAAAAAATAATTTATTTAAGATATTACATGTTGCGCCCGACTACTACTAGCATATATATATTATTTTAATAATATATATAAAATAGGCTGAGAGATATCCTTCTCGAGGCGCCTATTCAATTTTTATAATAAAACTTTGATTAAAAAATAAGCACTAGAAGGATATCTCTTGACGTATTTTATATATATTATTAAAATAATATATATATGCTAGTGGATATTTTATCTTAATTTAGATTTTAAACCTCTATAGCCAGTTTGGGGTTTATGTATACCACCTTTTAGATTGGCATGTCATCTAATTTGATTGGACGGGTTTTACTGTTTTCTGAGATAGGCGATAAAAACAAATTTCAAAGAAGTATCTCATGGCATTTTTTCTCTTTTGCGAAGTGTCACAATTTTTTTTCTTTCTTGATTTGGCATTTCCTGAAGGTAATCTAAAGCCTGACACGACTATTGATGCATGTTGAGTTAATGGTGCTTGCTGTTGGAAAGCTCAACCAAACTGGGAGATGGAATGGTCAAGTTGAATCCAACAAGCGAGTAATCTCTGAGACTGCAGGACACACTTATTCTTATAATGGAGAGCATAGCAGCTGGTGTCAGAATACTGGTTAGAAGGTAAGTGATTTGTACAAGCCGACATCAATTTTGCTATTTTCTAGATTGGTAGGCACATTTAGAAAACTTTTGGATTGCATATGCATTTGCACAGAAGGTTGATTATTTACTATGATAATATATATAATGATGCATGGTATGCATTCAACATTAATGCCAACATTGTTGGAGATATAATCTCACCCTCTTCATTAAATTCTCCAGTTGGACCTGTCTCCTCAGCTTGCGCCGTATCATCTCCGTATCAGCATTGGACCACAATCGATCTCAGCATTAAAGACAAATATCTGTAGATAGATTTTGGAAACATTTGAAGAGATTTTGTATTTATTCCTTTGCAGGTCTTCACACGCTTTGTGGGTGCAACGAAATATATTATTTTATGTTTTATTTTCTCTCCTCCGTTGAAGCTTAAGTCTCTCGAATGTGGTTTTAGGTTAATCATATGTAGCAATGAAATAACAGAACTCTCAAGAGTTTAGCTCTCAAGAGCTGTAAGACATTCAGAAGGGCTCATATAATGGTGGTTGTGTCAATGTAAGAGCAGTAGCTCAGGGAGTATGCAATATCATGGTATTGAATGAGCAGAAGCTTAGAATATTTGTGTAAACTTTTGGCTTGATGAATATAAAAGATCTATGTTTATTTTTGTGTGTTCATTTGTTTGCTTCTCCTCTTCTCAAATCCAACAAACGTCCTACCAATGTTCTGGTCATTCAACTTAGAAGATAATCCATTTCAGGAAGTTGATAGAAATAATTAATACGGTTCATTCTCTAGGAAAATGCAATTCGTATTTCACCCAATCAAAATTCCTAAGTGAAATTCTTTACTGCCTTAGTGAAGTTAGTTTGCCTATTGGGTGTGTAATGTCATTTCTGTATAGTGCAGATCAAAATTGAAGGACGAACAAAATAAAACTGCAATGCAAAGGACAAAAATCTCAAATTATATAAAGGAAGTCTCTTTTACTATCAAACTCCAGCTAACCATAATCACTTCGATCTACTGCCTAACCTCCACGCACCTTCATTGTCTCTCTGGGACGTCCATACCCCCGCTTCATATATCATCTTCCATTATTTTGCGACTTCATTTTGCATTTACGACGGTTTCCTGCATTGCGGAAGTCCGTGCTTGTTAGCGGTATCTCGCGACTCACTAAATTTTTGCGACTTGCACTTACCTATTATATCTCCATAAATAGCCCCCTTATATCTCCACGACCTTTGCTAGACCTAATTGCAGGTATTTGAACGACACATGGATATATTCTATACCATTTGTAGTTCCGCAATAGTCACCTATTCCTTATATCTCCGCAACACTCATTCCAACTTCGATCTTTGCTAATCGTTTGACCTTCACCAACTTTTACGAAAGCCCTCCTTAATTCTGTATCGCGGAAGATTTAGTATCTCATGGATATCCTTTTGATGCCGCAACTTCTAAACGCCCTCCTAACTCCCGCAAATACCACCTAATTTTTTCGTTGGGTGACTTAGGATTCTTACTGTCATCACTTAACCATTGCGGAACTTCACATATGACAGGATTTTGTTACTATTCTAGACATATTCGTATATGCTCTATAACTCCGCAACATCCCTATGTGTTCAACATTTCTACAACTCATTGAACCAGCATGTAAACCTGATATGCTCTCATACATATCCTAATCTATGTTGTTGGAAATAATTACAACTCCTTCCCACTCGTGACGGCTCCCGACGCTGCCTTCACAGCTTCTGATGGCTCCTCACGCAGTTTACGTTTTTTCCAGCAATCTTTTCATTTTTCTTGTTCGGCTGGGTGGTATTTCAGCAGTCCCGTGGAACATTCCATTTTGACTGACAGCATTTTTAATGATTTTATTTTTCACGGGCCTCTTACTTTTAGAGGACATTATTTAAATCTGGGAATTTTATATTTAGAAGACTTTAACGTGTTTTTTGTAAAATGTGTGGTAAAAAGATTATTACTTGACTTGAAAGTCAAGTTACTAGAAAAGTAACTTGAAACATTTATTTCTCTTTTACTTGGGAGTCAAGTTTTCAGCATAAGATATTTTTATGTAAGAAGTTCTTAATTTTTATTTTGACAAGAGAGAAATAGGTAGAGTGAAAAGCAAGCTTTTTGAAGAATGCTCTATAGAGCAAGTTTGAACAGCAGCCTATAGACTCTAGACTCTACAATAGTTTGAATGAAGAATTATAATATCAAATCTTTATGGGTTTATTTTATGTGTTCTAAATTTATGTTTTATTCAGTGATTAAAAATTTCTGAGTTGAGTTGTTTTAGTTTTATGTCTTCTCCCCTGCCTCTAGCCCTCATCTAGTATCAGAGCCAAGGGAACCTTTATTTTTTTTATTCTGTTTGAAGCCATGGCCTCCACTTCTGGTGCATCCTTGTCTAGTTTGCAAACCCCTATTTTTACAGGAAATAATTATGAGTATTGGTCTTTAACCACAAAAGCCCTGTTTCGGTCTCAAGACATTTGAAAAATTGTTGAGAATGGTTATGCGGAGCCAGCAAACCAAGCAGCATACAATGCACTCACACAAGCTGAGAAAGATGCCTTGAAAGAACAGAGGAAGAAGGATGGCAAAGCATTATTCTATGTCCACCAATCAATGTATGAGAGTATACTCCCAAGAGTAGTAGCAACAAAGCAAGCCAAGGAGGCATGGGATACACTTCAACTTGCTTACCAAGGTATGGACAAAGTAAAGGCTGCTAAGTTACAACTTCTCATAAGAGAGTTTGAAAATATATCAATGAAAAACATAGAGTCAGTAGACTCCTTCTTTATTCATGTTGTTGGTTTAACTAATCAAATTAAATCATGGAGAAGTCATAGAGGACATGAAAATTGTCGAGAAAGTTCTTAGAAGCCTCCCTACTAAATTTGATAATCTTGTTGTGACTTTGGAGGAAACTAAAGATTTGAGTCAGTTTAGTGTTGATGAGCTTCTGGCTTCTCTTATCAATCATGAATCTAGACTAAATAGGTCAAACATGTCATTGGAAAATGCTTTTTCATCTCAATCATTCATATCTCATGGAAGAGGATAGCAAAGATTTAGTCCTAGAGGCAGAGGAAGAATTTCACCTAGAGGTGGACATAACAACGACTTTACAAATAGTGCTGGTAGAGGTCAAAATCAAAATTTCAGTCACCCAAGTGGCCAAAGAGCTAATAAATCACAAGTTCAATGTCATTATTGTAATAAGTTTTGACATTATGCTAATGAATCCAAGAAAAAATGGTATGATCAGCACAAGCAAGGTCAAAATCAGTCAAGATCACTCAAACAAGCACTATGTTCATTGCATACACTAAAATTGTTGAAGCAATTCCTACTAACTCTCTCATTGAATGTAATGTAGTCCAAGAAAGCTCAAGTGACATATGGTATTTAGATTCTAGGTGTAGTAATCACATGACTGGTAATGCAGATTTGTTTTCTAGTTTAGATAAATCAATTCAAACTGAAGTCACACTTGGCAATGATAACAAGGTCATAGTTCTAGGAAAATGAACAGTTGATATTCTAACCAAAGAGGGGGAGCAGAAAAACATGCCTAATGTATACTATGTTGCTAGTTCAAAGCATAATTTAATGAGCATTGGCCAATTGTTACAAAAGAGATTTAGAGTGTATCTGGAAAACAATGAGTGTATGATTTTGGATAGATTCCCAAGCAATATGGTATTGCCAAAGTTCAAATGACTAGCAACTGCATGTTTCCTTTGAGAATAAGACTGGTTATGAAAGGGACATCAGCCAAATTTGTTCATGAGACAAATAATATAAATTCTGGAGTAGCATTTAAGGCAGAAAATATAGACACAAAAGTTGAAACAACATTTCACTCAGTTGTATTAGATGAGTCCTGGTTATGGCATTTTAGATTTGGACATTTGAATTTTAGAGGGCTAAAGCTATTACACATAAAGAATATGTTGAAAAGCTTGCCATTAATTGAAAAGCCGAAAAGAATTTGTGAAGGTTGAATCTTGGGGAAACAACATAGAGAGTCTTTCCCAATTGGAAAATCACATAGAGCAAGAGCACCACTTGAGATTGTGCATTCAAATATTTGTGGACAAATGCAAACACCATCCATCGGAGGCTGCACTTATTTTCTTATTTTCATTGATGATTTCACATGAAAAACTTGGGTCTATTTTCTAAAGCATAAATCTGATGCATTTTCTTATTTTTAGCAGTTCAAAGCACTTGTGGAGAAGCAGAGTGGCCATTATATTAAGGTTTTAAGGACAAATAGAGGTGGAGAATATGTATTTAATGATTTTATGAATCTTTGTAAATCACATGGCATACACAAGCAATTTCCAACCCGTTATACACCTCAACAAAATGGTGTGGCAGAAAGGAAGAACCAAACTATTATGGAGATGGCTAATAGTATGTTGGTAGCCAAACATCTACCTAATGAATATTGTGCTGAGGGAGTAGCAACTTGTATCTATATCTTGAAAAGGTGCCCAACAAAATGTGTGAAAAATAAGATACATCAAGAAGCTTGGATAGGTATGAAGCATAGTGTTTCTCATCTTAAAGTATTTGGTTGTGTTGCATATGCACATGTTCCTGATGAATTGAGGAAGAAGTTAGATAATAAAGGACAAAAATCTATATTTGTTGGCTATTTTGAAGATACAAAGGCATACAAGTTGTTTAATCCTATCACTAGAAAGGTTATAATCAGTTGTGATGTTCAATTTGTGGAAAATGAAGCGTGGGATGGAAGTATAGAGAAGAGTGTAAATATTAGAGCTGTTGTTCGTCATGATCATATGGCAAATGAAGTGATTCCAACAGCAAGTACAGCTCCAACAACAACTCCTTCCACTCCTAGGACAACACTGCATGTTGTAGCTCAAGCTACACCTTCATTTACACTAAGAAGATCTTCAATGTTGTTGTCTACAACATCAGTATAACAGACTCCACAGTCAATTACAACAGTATCTACATCAGCTGACATTCTTGGAGCAACTCCATCTAGCACTCCAAATAGTTCTACATCTTCAGTTCCAACATTAGCAAGCATGCTACCACAAAAAACAAGGAGTTTGAGTGATTTGTATAATGATACACCAAATTCATTTTTAGTTTGTGCTTTATTTTCTCATGTTGATGATCCATTAACATTTGAAGAAGTAATTGGTGATGATAAATGGGCACAAGCCATGTATGAAGAAATGGAGTCCATTAAGAAGAATGAAACATGGGAGTTGGTTGATCTACTTGAACGAAAAAATGCAATAAGTGTGAAATGGATTTATAAGACTAAACAAGATGTTGATGGAAAAGTGCAAAAACATTATAAAGCAAGGTTAGTTGCAAGGGGTTTTACTCAACAGCCTAGAATATATTTCAATGAAACATTTTCTGCTATTGCACAGATGGACACAATTAGAACAATATTGGCTATTGTTGTTCACAATAAATGGGTTGTGTACCAAATGGATGTGAAATTAACATTTTTAAATGGATATCTAGATGAAGAAGTGTATGTGAAACAACCAGAAGGCTATGAGATTTTAGGTCATGAAAATAAAGTTTATAGGCTGAAGAAAACACTTTATGAAATCAAGCAAGCTCCTAGAGCTTGGTACAACTGTATTGATTCATATCTGATTCAAGATGGATTCCAAAGAAGTAGCTATGAGCCAACTATGTATATTAAAGTAAATGAGCAAGATAACATTTTAATTGTTTGCTTGTATCTAGATGATCTAATCTTTATTGGTGATCTTAGCATAGATGTTTTCAAAACAATAATGAAGAGTGAATTTGAAATGACTGACTTGAGAATTATGAAGTATTTTTTGGGCATTGAAGTCCATCAATCTAATGCTGGTATATTTATTTCTCAATCCAAATATGCAAATGAAATTTTGAAGAGATTCAACATGGTGAAATGTAAGGCAGCCCCAACACCAATCATGATGGGATTGAAGTTAAGCAAAGAGGATGATGGACCATGCGTGGATCCTACATTGTTCAAAAGGCTGGTAGGAAGTCTTATGTATTTAACAACCACAAGGCCTGATATTATGTATGGTGTAAGCCTAATTTCAAGGTTTATGGAGTCCCCAAAAGAATCTCATTGGCAGGCAGGTAAAAGAATATTGAGCTATGTGAGTGGTACGAAAGACTTTGGTATATTATATTCCACTTCAGATGATTTCAAACTTGTTGGTTACATAGATAGCAATTGTGGGGGCGGTATAGATGATAGGAAAAGCACATCTTGGTAAAGGTGTTGTTTCATGGGATTCTCAAAAACAACCTATTGTGACTTTATCATCAAATGAAGTTGAGTATGTGGCAGCTACTAGTGTAGCGTGTCAAGTTGTTTGGATGTGCTAGATGTTGAAAGATGTAGTGCAAGATTAGAATGAATCCACTACAATATTTTGTGATAACAATTCTGCAATTGCTTTGTCTAAATATCATGTTTTTGACAAGAGAACTAAGCATATAAATACCAAGTATCATTTCATCAGAGAGCTTGTCAACAATAAGAAGATTTGCTTAGAATTTTGTAAGTCTAAAGATTAGTTTGCAGATATTTTTACAAAACCTTTGGTGAAGGAGACATTCAGTTTTTGCAAAGTTGTTTAGGAATGCTTGATCATGCAAATATACTCAGTTGAAGTTTGATGCAATTTTTGTTCATCCCCAGTAGTTGTAATTAAGGGGGAGTGTTGGAAATAATTACAACTCCTCCCCACTTCTGACGGCTCCTAACACTGCCTTCACAGCTCCTGATGGCTCCTGGCGCAGTTTATGTTTTTTCCAGCAATCTTTTCATCTTTCCTATTCAACTAGGTGGTATTCCAGTAGTCCTGTGAAACATTCCATTTTGATTGACAACATTTTTGATGATTTTATTTTTCACAGGCCTTATACTTTTAGAGGACAATATTTAAATATGAGAATTTTATATTTAAAAGACTTTAACGTGTTTTTGTAAAATGTGTGGTAAAAAGTTTTTTACTTGACTTGAAAGTCAAGTTACTAGAATAGTAACTTAAAACATTTATTTCTCTTTTACTTGGGAGTCAAGTTTTCACCGTACGATACTTTTATGTAAGAAGTTTTTAATTTTTATTTTGAGAAGAGAGAAATAGGTGGAGTGAAAAGCAAGTTTTCTGAAGAATGCTTTGTAGAGCAAGTTTGAACAGCAGCCTCTACAATCTGAAATATTTTGAATGAAGAAATATAATATCAAATCTTTATGGGTTTATTTTGTATGTTCTAAATTTATGTTTGATTTAGTGATTAAAAATTTCTGAGTTGAGTTGTTTTAGTTTTATGTCTTCTCCCCTGCCTCTGGCCTATCAAACTCCGCAATTACTATAGTTGTGGGATTTCTACCCATATCCGGATTTCCCTACACACACCAAACATCCACAAGTTTCGTGTATTGCAGGGATTCTACAAACACTCGGACATATCCATCTCACGTCTAATGTTCCGGAATACCCTGACTCGATTCATCTCTGCAATGCCATTCCATTGCGGGAATTCGCCCACCATACACAAATATCCCAACCGCTTTTGAACTTAGCAATACTATTCAACGCCCACAAGATCTCTCATTGCGGGAATTTGCTTCTTATTTGGATATATCCAAGACCGTGCTCCAAAATCTTGCACCATATTGATATCAGCTTCAACATATGTTTATTTCGTCTACTACTTTCTTACCATCTACGTGTCTGCAAGGTCTGTATTCTTAAATCTTTAAAGCCCCTATAGTACCCAGCAGTGGGATTGATGCCACATCCCAGGTACCTATCGAAGTCTCACGACACCCTTTATTATCCTTAGATCTGCAATGACCTCACACACTCTTTATCGATCTATTCCTCGAAATCCTGTGACATAGGGTAAAGATTTTGGAATGCAGTTTAAAATGAAAATGGCATAAATTTATAAAACTTGGTGGCTTTCATATCCAACAATCCTCTTCATGTTATTCACCCATGACATTTCTAGGATCCGATCGAATCTCCACATTGTACTAGTTGGTATGAGTTTCAATACGGTTTGTGAACAGGTGCAGTTGTGGCACAACTGTACTGTAGAATCGGAATATTAGATGGTACCGACAAGTTTAGTTGGAAATAGATGGAGATGGTATTAAAATTCTTGCAAAAACCCCTTTACATTTCTTGAGAATATTGGTTTGGAGCCCCTTGAGTGCCTCAATGCACTTTATCGATCAGTAGGCATGAAAATCACCATTGAAACTAACATTTTAAACCAAAGCGTATTTGTGGGTCTTCTAAGAGCAAGTGGAAATAGTATTTGTGGGTCTTCTAAGAGCAAGTGGAAATAGATGTCATGTCATGTTCAGTTGGAGTAAGATTCCCTGCTCAAATAAAAAAATTCCATATCGTCAGGTACAATTGGAATCAAAATTCTTACTAAATGCAGATAACTGATAACGTCAATTTGCTCACTATAGCGGGACTTTTAAGCTTAACTGCAACTAGACATTAGGTCTGGTTTATTAGGAGTGAAAATCCCCACAAATTGCGAAGTCAACGCTCAAGTGCACTTGCAAAAGGTTAATGTGCCTGTGGAAATTATGTTCGGATGGATCTAACTTCCCCGCAAAAGTTTGGGTCGGATGACTCTATCTTCCCTGTAGAATGCGGATCGGATGAATCCGACTTCCCCGCGCAGCAACAATTCACATCTCATTAGACCTTTTATGTGTTGCTGCACATTTGCAAAACTCCTATTCAGATTTTCCATGCAGATCTCCCTATGTCATTTGCACCTTGCGACTACAACAAAGGCAGCTGAATCTTTGCGGACTTTGAGATTGCATCTGCACTTAGCAGATCATTACCACCTTTCCTTCTCATCCCCACCTACCCCATCCTTCCCAGGGAAATCCTACATTCGCTAAGCCTTCGTCGACCACCGGCCATGCAGAATTCCCTGTCATTTGGACCTTGCTTGTCCAACAAAGACAACTAAACCTTTGCGGATTTTGAGATCGCATCTGAACTTAGCAGATCATTACCAAATCCTCTAAATTTCTTGCTTGAATATCAATGTGGGTGCATAGAAGCAGGACATTGTCTCGCAGAAAGCTGCTTATCATCTAGACATATGCTCTTGCTTTTGCATTTCCATTGCAATATTTCAACAACATTTTTCATATATCCTTATACGCTTGAAAACCCCACAATTCATCTCATTTTGCATATATCCATGTCCACTCAAATCTTCCACAAAATGTCGGACCATCTATTTTTCACACAATGTCTCTGTGTCGAATCTCCGCAATTCATTTTCTCCCGTTACATTTGTGAATTCTTCATGGAATTCTCACATTGTGGGAATTCTTCACTTATCTCAACACATCCATACACACCCTAAACTCCCACAGTCTCTCTCTCATCTTGAAAGCAAGCTAGTTCGCAAGCTCTTTAAACCTTTGTCATAGTCGCAATGTTCATTTGGTATTTTATTTGATTTAATATTTTACTATACCATTTGACAACGAGCTAAATGTTGTGAGTTTCTTGTTGCGGAGATCCGACAATGAGTGGCAAATACCCATCACTCTCTTCATGTTCTGCAATATCCTTCACTTACTCCTTTTTTCTCCCAACCTTTTATTCTTTCACCGTCGATGCTATATCCTAATCCACCTTAAATCTCCACAATTTCTTCCATTGTAGGAATTCACCATCACTAAGGATATATCCTAGTCTATTTACAATCTCCGCACCCATGTATAGACAAAACCAGAACTATTCTTCCAGTCTTTGCCTTGCAACTCTTGTTATAATTATGTAGGTTGCTGATTGAATTAAAAGTGATAGATTCTTCCTAGTGCAAGTGTCCCTTTCAAAGAGATTTCTAACAATCAATTCTTCAAAATATTTAGAATTATGGGTAGATTGATCATTTGATATTTGTACATTGACTTTAGTCATCAACACTAAAATTTTTTGTTTTATTTTTTGCTTGCTTGGATAAAGCTCTTTTTGTACCTCTAATGGACTAGTTTCACATTCTATGTGCTCTAAGATTAAACCATTCAAGGTTTTCAATATTTATCTATTTTTACTAAAGATAAGCAACTGGCTTTTATATAATGGTTATTATATCTACCTAGACATGATATACTATTTTGTATGGGGTTATGGACTATCTTTCATACTAGGTAATTTACTAATTTGCAGCTAAAACTATATTGGAAAATATGATTCAAACCATGCATCTTTATACATCAAAGTAAATTTTCTCGAAACTAGGTTTTAAAAAGTGGATTTTGTATTTTAATACAACTAAAATAATTTTTTAATATTCATGATTAATGTCAACATTTGAACAAAGAAAGGATTTTATGGCACATCACTAAGTTATGGGAGAGCTTCAAGCATGAAACACCCCTAACAAACATTTTTCAAAATTTTGTTTTATAGAGGCTTCATGGTGAGGATTTGTGAATCATAGGGCTTGGAAGAAGACTGTGCATTTTGGTCAGAAAAATCGTCAACAACCAAAATAGTTCAAGGGTCAGAGCAATGTAATCCCTTCTCCAATGACATCATATAGCGGAAAGGGTTTCACAAGCTAGAAAGAGCCTATATTTTATCATTAGTAGGCAGGTCCACTCAAAAGTTAAGGTCCTACAAGCATTCTCTCAAATACATTGGAAGGTGCAAAGGGTCTTGTGACCTTTCCTAATAATATATCCATCCTAAAACTAAGTCCATCTAGTTCCCCCTTTAATCCTCTCTACCAAGGACACCATAGTTTCAAAAACTCACTCAAAAACTTTCTAGGTAGCATAATAAGGAGAACTCAAGTCTCAACTTTCAAAAAATGATACAAACCTAAGACCTCACCTACAACAAAAGGATGTGAATTTACTCGCTAAGTAACACATGAGGCCACAAGAAAGCTACAACAATCCAGGAGGTGCCATCCAAGTGAAATTCTTGAAAGATCACCTAAACATCCAGATCAAGGTGCTTTGTGAAAAAGCTATTATTGGTAAGTTTTGGAATCTTAACCCTACAAAAAAATATTTTTCTAAATGGGTTGATGACAATTGGGTGGGAGCTAATGAAGTAGATTACATAGGAAAGGGTAAGGGGTTTGTTATTGTAATTATGTCCTTGAAGAAAATAAGGGATGCCATCTTAAAAGTGAAGATGTAGTTCTTACAAAGTTCAGGAATATATATCCATCCATGTATCTCCAAATTTAACCCTTCATCCAAAGTGATAAATTTTGCATCATTTTAGGTGCAACTACCAACCCTACCACTTGAATACAAAGATTTTCAAATAGTAGAAATCCTAGGCAATCAAATGGGTATCTTTATGAAGCTTGATCATACCTATTTTGACAACATCGAAGCTTCAATTAGGTTCTATGTTTTATTAGACCCCACAAAAATCCTGCCACAGGCTTTTCAAGTTCATTCTAGGAATGGAATATGGTGATAGGAAATTTTTCTTGAAGGGTCTGAAATAGAATGTCATTCATATCATCTAAAGACTCACCCTAGCACAAAATATTCGTACCAAGCTACACATTCTTTGGAGGCTTGTGAGGATTAGGAAAGCACACTATTCCTAGAGATCACTTCAATCGCTTAAGTGGTTGCATGTCATGCCCACAATTATGAATTAATTCATTATGAGAAGGCACAAATTCCTTAGCTCCATGATTATACTTTATAATAACAAATTAATAAAGGAATTTATATGCACTCAATAAGAGGTATCAATTAAATAAGGAAAGGTGGCATAAATTTGTAGTGTAGAAAAAAGTAACCCTTTTTCACACTTAATTTGGGAAAGAATAATTAATGATAAAATGGACTTAATGGTGCCTGATTTAGGGTGTTGTAAAGTGTATGTTTAAAATTTCACACTAATCTAGGGATTTAGTAAATAATTGAGTTTAAATTAAAGTTAATTGGCCCTTTAAATTCAAATCCAAGTCTAATTTATTACATTTTTCAAGGGATAAATCCTAACACTCTTAAATAATATTACACAACAATTAATTTTGTAAGGAATGTGTCCTAGGATAGTAACATGGGACCCATTCGCCAAGTCCTCACTAGGTTCTAGGACCCTCTTTTGATGTGACATTTCACATCCCCCAAAATGTGTCCTAGTTAGGCATGCTAGGACCCATTCACCTTATGGTGAATGGGTCCTCACTAACTTAGCACACCCCCCTTGGGATGTTTTTCTTGCGATATTTTAATAATTTCAAATCCTAGATCTGATGTCGACCTGTTATATTTGAATTTCGGGATTTAATCTAAAGTTACGTATAAATATAAGGGTGATCTCACAATATTGGTTTATAGTTTTTGGCCAAAATAGATACTGAACTAATTGTTTCTAACTAAATCTTCACTTTCAGACACCTATAGCGGCTAAAACGTGAGGAATTTGAAGATGATGCAAACTAGTGTTTTGTGGCATTTTGTCTATAGATTCTGAATATATTTTTTTCAATTTTTTTGGAATTAGATTGCACTTCTATTTCCATCTCCTTCGAGAACTAGTTTTTTTCAATAAACACTATTTTTAAGGAGTGACGCTCATCGTATAACACATGACTTTTTTTCTATGAAGGATAAAATTCTAATATTTTCAAATTTAGATTTGTAACTATGATATCTAGTGCTTCCAATTGGTTTCATAGTGTTTTATTGAATATAGTTTCCTTAATCAAGTTTCAAAGTCAAACCAATTACAATTCAAACATAGGCGGACCGTATAACACAACTTTTTATGTATGTATCAAAATCCAATTTTTTTATTGAATCAAGGATTTCAATATCTAGTGCACTCATATGTTTCAATTTTTTTTTGATAATCTTCTATTTTTCCACATGTGTAGAATATAGAGCTTGATTTTCAATGAAAAACCTACATTCACAAGAAATAAAAATTAAATATAATAATAAAATTAAATTTATTTAAATTTATACTTTTTAGGAAGCTTATAACAAGAACTACATATTTAAAAAAATAAAATAAAATGAATTCATTGGATCCCCCAAAAGGTAAATGAAAAGTGGGTTTTTATTAGCATTTTGATAGGTGTAAAGGAGACTCCATTATAGGTATGGTTTAAAACTAGTAGGGTTCTATCCAAGGGGGTTTGATCTAAGGTAGTTTGATCAAACCCTCTTCAATTGGAATGCTTTAAATGGAAATTTTTAAGACTTAAATCATTATATTTTTTAAAAGTATGTGATTTCAGCAAAAATCAGAATCTCCCATAAATTGTAAACCAGCTTTGTAGGATCACCCATAAGGTTATTTCACATAGTTTCATCCTAGACGATCTAAGCTTTCAAGTGTTCAATTCCTAATAGAAAATTTTATTAGATCAAGAGTTCACAAGACCATTCAAGAAGGCATTCAAGGGCATATTATCAAGTTTATTGTAGCAATCAAATTTTGTATTCATCATGTCAAAGGCATAGTGCATCATGCATGTTGTTGATCTAATGTGTTGATGTAGCATTGGAGATCCAATTCAAGAATTACAGTTTCATATCAAATTTCAAGATCAAGATCTACATTCCTTTTGGCCACTTCATGCTTGATTGTTTATTTATCATTCAAGACTTCATTCAAGGTATCATTGTTTCATATTTCAACAATAAAAATCCTAGATTCACAAGAAATAAAAAATAAATATAATAATAAATATAAATGAAAAGTGGCTTTTTATCAGTATTTTGATAGGTGTAAAGGAGACTTCATTATAGGTATGGTTTAAAACTAGTAGGGTCTATCCAAGGGGGTTTGATGTAAGGTAGTTTGATTGAACCCTCTTCAATTGGAATGCATTAAATAGAAAATTTTAAGACTTAAATCATTATATTTTTAAAAAAATATGTGATTTCTGCAAAAATTAGAATCTCCCAAAAATTGTAAACCAGCTTTGTGGGATCACCCATAAGGTTATTTCACATAGTTTCATCCTAGATGATCTAAGCTTTCAAGTGTTCAATTCCTAATAGAAAATTTTATTAGATCAAGAGTTCACAAGAGCATTCAAGAAGGAATTCAAGGGCATATTATCAAGTTTATTGTAGTAATCAAATTTTGTATTCATCATGTCAAAGGCATAGTGCATCATGCATGTTGTTGATCTAATGTGTTGATGTAGCATTGGAGATCCAATTCAAGAATTACAGTTTCATATCAAATTTCAAGATCAAGATCTACATTCCTTTTGGCCATTTCATGCTTGATTGTTGATTTATCATTCAAGATTTCATTCAAGGTATCATTGTTTCATATTTCATGTTTCATTTTTTCATCATAAGGTTTAATTACCAAAATGAGGTTTGACCAAGGAAAATCCCTATTCCCTAACAAAACAATATATTTCTTCTCCTTTCATGTGTGATTTTAGGTTTTAGGTTGAAGATCAAGTGGAGAACAAAAGTTGTAAAAGTTGTCACCTTTCTTGCAAGATCACGAAAAGTCTTCTACAAAATTTATTTCTAACTTTCAAGAGATAAACACCTAGGATTTGGAAGTGCAGACATTGAAGAACAAAGCCATAAAATTGATTTTACAGAACCCTAGCAGAGAACCGTTAACCCTTGGGCGAATTAGTCCTCAACGAAGCCTGAAAATCCATTTTCTGCAATAGGTACACATCATTTTACATTCTCAAAACATGCCTTTTTATTGTTATAATGGTTATGTTTGATTTTTGATGTTCTTCTATGCATAACTAAACGAAATAACTAGTGAAAAGGTATGGTTTATCATCTTACTAATTCACTTTCATTTAACCCCCCTTTCCTTTCATTTTATTTTGGTGAATCTGACTTCTTGAGCATTGTAGTTTCTAATTTTGGAGTCTCATTTCATCTTAGATAAGATATTGCATTCATTTGTATTGAATTAGATCTCATTTAGGGTGTCTTAGTTTGCATTCAAATTTGCATCTCATATGGGGTTTTCAGGATTGCATTGTTTGCATTCTTTAAACTTCAAAAATAAAATAAAAATTAGTCATCTTGCATATAATTTATATTATATAAACTTGCATTTGAAAATTGAAACAAAATTTTGTATAAAAATAGGTTTTTTAGTTCATCATTTTGTCACATTTCCAACCTGCATATCATATTAAATTTACAAAAAAATTAAACCTGAAACTTACTGTAGTAGACCCGAATCTACAAATCATTAGAAAAGGCTTAAAAATCTATAAAAATCAATTTCAAAACCCTCATCTAGGACCCAATATTCCTAGGGTGAATGAGTCCCTGATCAAACATTAATCTGCATTTCTGGAATTTAAAAACTTTTATTTTGTACTTTTGTTTGCTTCTATCAGAACTCTGTTACAGTTTTATGATTTCCAGTTTCATTCATTTCATTAGATCTAGCTTAATTTGACTGATTTAGTGTATTTTTTAAATTCAAAATTGCATTCAAAAAATTTTGTTTTTATATTGTTTCATAGTGTAATCAACAAATTACCTTGTTTAGAATATGAAAATTTCATTTCATTCTAGGTCATTGCATTGCATCTTAAGCCTCTTTTCATTTTGGGTTTCCACACTAAGTTTGTAAATCTTCCATGAGCTTTACAACTTGGTTTCCTATTAGCAATACTATTGTAAGATGTAGTTAGAGACTCATGTCATCCCACGATATACCATTTGTCATGGATCATGGGTTCTCTAGCTATCTTCCTAATAATGTTGATAATCAACCCCCTATGGATCATAATATGCATACCTCATTTCCCATGACTTCAATCCTACAATTGTGCATAATGTTAACAACACTATCCCTACCATCACTAGTTATACTCAAGATTTGGGGTGTACCCAAGGCTAAGGTGGAACTTCAATTCCTCCTCATATAATATCCATTTCCATTCCTACATACACTATTACTCAAGTTACTACAACAATCCAACTTACTAGCAATGTGAACACTTCCTTAGGTATTTCAACAAGGAATCCTTCTAGCTTTGTGAGTTCAAATACAATATAGATCCTCAACCATCCTCCCTCACAAAATTACAATTCACTTGCTCTCTGCATACATACACCACCCCACCTTATTCCCTTCCACCTTACACTAATAACAATGATGTTGTCATTAACACAATTTTGCAAAGCATGGCATCCCTCCAACAAAAAGTTGCAACTCTAAATCAAAACAATTATGGCCCTGGAGATATTGAGAGCACAAATGCCACAAAGTATATAAATTCCTAGATTTAAGAAATATGGTGGGAAAGGAGATCATGTTAGCCATGTTTTCACTTTTAGAACCCTATGTAGTGATTTCATCTTTGAATATAAGCTCTTAGCTAAGCTATTCCCTAGGTCATCAAAGGATACAACTTTAGAATGGTTATCTTCCTTACCAAATAATTCAATTGGTTCATTCAATGAACTTTTTGATTCCTTTTACAACCACTTCCACATTCACATGGGCCCAAAATGACTCTAGCTGATTTAATAACATGCAAACAAAAGGGTAATGAGAAAGTGATTGATTTCATAACAAGACACCAAATTCATTATTCGCAAGTAAACATTAAGATTCCTGATGTTGACCTCCAATGAATTTCTATTTCCAACTTACAAAGAAAACTCCAAACCAAACTTGAAATGATGAGATTCCCATCCTTTACATAGTTATGTACAACCCTTCGTGATTATCAGAATACGACTTATGGTTGTGATGTGAAAAATCCACCTAGTTGTCTTGAAAAGTTTGAATTCACAACTCAAAATAGTTACCAACCTTTCAAGAAAAATAATAAGGGATTTTTACAACTTAACTCCCCTCAACCAACTCAACAAGCTAATAACCATGTGACTGCTATTAAAATGAAAAATTCATATGCCCTTGTTGATAAGAGTAGAAAATTTACCCCTTTACCCGATACCCTTCATAATATCATGTTGCAAGTCGTTGAAAGAATATGCTTTCCTTACCTCCTGTTACAAATCGTGATCCTAATCAACCATTGCTCACAATATTTAGACCAAATTCTTATTGCCATTATCATTGACAAAATGGACATGATACATAATATTGTAAGCATATTAAACATCTCATCCAAGTCCTTATTGATTCTAATCATCTACAAATTGGAGGTGTGAACGATCAAGGTAATAAGTCTATAGCTCCTCCTAACCAAAATTTATAAATTTTTTCAAACCCCATGCCAAAACATACCATTTCATTTGTCAAAGCTAGTGAAACAAAGATGATGTGTTGAATGTTGACATAGATGATGAAAACAAAAAAGACAATGAGGAAAATCCTTTGGATCAAATGATTGGAATCATTGAAGTTCAATCTCGTAAGGGATAACCTAAATGTCTCTTGATATTGCTTTCTCACAAAAACACATACTTAAACATGCACCTAATGCTTCTCTCTACATAACTAGAAGAATCAATGAGAAGCCTACTAATGGGATATTTATTGATCTCATATGTGTGGAGAATTTGATCATTGAAGAATTCCTATTTGTGCATGAAATTTATCAAGATACATATGAAAAACTAAAAGCATGGATAAAAACACATATTTTTTTTGCTTGTCCTGCACTAGGCTCAATAAATATCCCTCTAAAAGTTGGACCAAAAACATTAAATGTATCATTCACCATCATCCCATTGTCAGACCAATTTCATGTGAATTTAGGCTATCCGTGGCTTCACTCCATGAATTTTATCTTGTCGGTTGTGCATAAATGTCTAAAGTTTCCCTTTAGCAATGAAATATTTATTGTGCATCATAGTGGCGTTAATCCTATGTCTTCTAGAGGGAAATTTTCATTGGATTTCTTTAGGCCCGATCCTATTTAACCTATTAGACCTCATGAGGACTACTTTTTCAAATCATATCAAAAGTTTAAGGTAAAGTACATAGTAGAATTATCCCTTAGAAACATGTATCAAACTATGATTAAGCCACCTATCCTTGACAAATCAATGATTGAACCAAAAATCCAAGAACAAACAATGAAAAATCCTCCTAAAATTTCCTATAAGAGACAATGAGTCAATCAAAACAATCTTGTTCTGGCTCCTAAAGTCAAACAAGTTTACAAAGGGTATGTGCAGGATAATCATGGAAAAAATAGGCCCTTAAGTGGCAAAAAATTCAGAAAAATCAGTGTTAGGCAACTTCACATAAAAATTTGAATAAGTTATCTATATTATTTCAAAAATATGTAAGAATAGAATCTATAGAAAATTGAATGTAGTTTCTAAACTACTAGGTTTATTTAAAAATAAATAAAATCTATTTGGTGAAAATTTGAAATTTCAATGCAGTAGTACTTAAATTCAGGGAAAAAATAAGAAGTAGGTGTCTGTCGACCACCCTAACCATAATAAAATGATAATATTTTTTTATAAGATTTTTATATAAGTAGAGGACTCATGTCAGGATGTGATCACATATTTTTTTGTAATTTTTTTTTCAAGTAAATAATTAATTATGATTTTTTTATTACAACTTTTAAAAAATATAAAGCTTCGTGTCGACCACCTTAAATTGGTCAAAACTTCATTAATTTTTTTTTTTTTTTAATCCTATATTATGTGAAGCATATAATGTGATGCATGTTTTAGATTCAAAAAATGTGATATCGTTTGAAAGTTATAGATGTTTTTCAATCAGCCTATCGATTAGGACTTTAGTCATAATTCTAAGAGAAAATGAATAATAATTATTTATTAAATTAAAATTAAAGCATAATTTATATTGGTGGAAAGCTGAGAATATCCTCTAGAACCCTTTTCATTTCATCAATTTTGGGTAAAAAAAAGTCATTAGCCACATACCCTACAAATACCCATACTATTGCCACTTTTTGGCCCATCATGATCCTGCCCATACCCCTAAGTTAAAGAGGATGTGGTTAAACAACCTCCTATGCTTTCGTCCGTTCCTCCCCTAAACACAAACACAAATTGACTCCTACATAAACACAAATTGACAATAGATTGAAATGAAATCGGAATGCTAGAGATCGCAGGCGTAGACATCATGCTATTAGTCGTATGTTACAAGGTAAATAAGGAAAGAGAAACATAGAAAATCAAAATCCTAACCTTCTTGAATAATGCATGATAATTCTATACCTTCACCACAATGTAAAAAAGAAACTTCAAGATACATTATCATTCGAACTCCAGTTATGATTAATCTAGATGATGACATTGACATTGTAAATATTGATGAGAAAGTGCATAATGAGTTGAATTCATTCTTTTCATCTTCCATGAGCTTAAATGATAAATATACTAATAAGAGTGTTGAACTTGGTGCTTCCCCTAGTTCAGAAATTGACATTGTCCCTTTCACTATTTTTCCATCTTCCATTTATACCGACCGACAATGGGATGCAAATGACCTACCATAGGTTGAATCGCATGTTCCTTACTAGTATTTTGCATTGTTTTTCCTTTTTATGTTGCTTTATATGATTTCATGTGCATAATGTGATCCCCCGTGTTGTTTCATCTAATGTATCTCTCTCTCTCTCTCTCTCTCTCTCTCTCTCTTTGTGCATTCTTCTATATGTATCTACATTCTTCTCTATGTCATAAGTATTTTATCCTTTTTCATTTGTCTTGTGTTTTCGTTTTGGGGATGACGCAAGGTGTCAAGACATTTAGGTCTCTTCCATGTTGACCCAAAGTAATTTTCTTTGTTTTTTTCTCTCTTTGTGTCATTCATCTAGTTCTATGAGTAGTTGGGGAATGATGACATTTCTGAGCTCTATGACAACATTGAAGAAAAAATATACTAACCCTGGATCCATAGATCCCTTCCATATTTTTGGGGGCAACCCCCTCTTCCTTTTCATGATGTAGCTCTATTTCGAGAACATATGAATTGGTATAGGTATTTCCAAGTAAGCTCTCATGTCTTGGTATGGAACATTGGCTACTTTAAAGCAGTTTCTCACAACAATGGTGTTAGCAACCACTTTAAAGTGGGGGCATACATCTATGACATATTTTGACATTTTTGCATATTTTATGGTGTGATTTTATTTTCCTTGTGATGCATCATTTTCTTTGTGATTTAATTGGGTTTGATTTCCTTCAAGAGTGTGATATTTCTAAGCGTATGACTTTCAATTAGGGGCTTGATGCAAAGTGAGGCATCCCATAAGTTGCAATTTGATACTATTGACCTGTCCTCTCTTAGAGACATTAGACATGATGATCCCTAAGAAGAAGACCATACATGAACGAATCAAGATCCCCTTGAACAAAAACCTATACACATAATATTCATAAGAATTCAACATTGTGGTGCCTTATCAAAGTTGTTATGAGGATAATTTTAATATGGTATGGGTGCCTAATATGATTCTCTCATTTTCCACCCCTTTCAAATACTCACCTAGTGGATGGTTTTAGTTTCCACTACTTGAGAGTGAGCATGTGTGTCATTTGCATAGTGGACATTGAGTTATGCTTGTGAACATTTTTGGAAAAATAGTTGAAACATGTTCCACATCGCAAGACAATCGGGGCTTCATCCTTTCCCTTTCTTGGACAAACAACCATGTTCCACATTGCATTGTGACAATTGACGCTTTCTCCTTTATTTTATTGGTCTTTGATAGAGTATTATTGTGTATCTTTTTCATTGCTACATACATAAGTGTCTTGAATGTCTACTTTAGTGTGAGTTTGACATGGGGTCATACTCTCACTAAAGTGGGGGAAAAGAAAAAATTAACCTTTTTGCACACTTAATTTGGGAAAGAATAATTAATGATAAAATAGACTTAATGGTGCCTTATTTACAATGTTGTAAAGTGTATCTTTACACTTTCACACTAATCTAGGGCTTTATTAATTAATTGAAGTTAAATTTAAGTTAATTGGCTCCTTCAATTCAAATGCAAGCCTAATTTACTACAATTTTTTAGGGATAAAGCCCAACACTCTTAAATAATATTACACAACACTTAATTTTTCAAGGAATGTGTTCGAGGATAGTCACCTAGGACACATTCACCACTTAAAAAATGGGTCCTCACTAGGTCCTAGGACCCCCTTTTGACATGAAATTTCACGTCCCACAATGTGGCCTAGTTAGGCATGCTAGGACCCATTTTCCCTATGGCGAATGGGTCCTCACTAACTTAGGACACCCCCCCTTGGGATGTTTTTTGGTGGTATTTTAATAATTTCAAATCATATATCTAATGTTGGATTTTGTTATTTAAATTTCAAAATTTAATCTTAAGTTAAGTATAAATATAAGGTTATTTCACATAGTTTCATCCTAGAAGATCTAAGCTTCCAGTTTTTCAAGTCCTAATAGCACATTTATGAGATGAAGAGTTCACAAGAGCATTGAAGAAGGAATTGAAGGGTAGATTATCAAGTTTCTTGCATCAATCAAAGACTATATTCATCATGTCAAAGGAACAGTGCATCATGCATGTTGTTGAACTAATATGTTGATGTAGCATTGGAGATCCAATTCATGAATTGTTTTATATCAAAGTTTAAGAACAAGATCTACATTCCTTTTGGACACTTCATGCTAGATTTCTAATTTATCATTCAAGATTTCATTCAAGTTATCATTGTTTCATGTTTCATGTTTCATCCTTCATGTTTCATTGTTTCATCATAAGGTTTAATTACCAAAACAGGGTTTGACAAAGGAAAACCACTATTCCCTAACAAAAAAGCATTTTTCTTCTCCTTTCATGTGTTATTGTAGGTTTTAGGTTGAAGATCAATTGGAGAACAAAAGTTGCAAAGTTGTAAAAATTTTCATCTTTATTGCAAGATCATGAAAAGTTTTCTACATAATTTATTTCCAAATCTGGGGGGTTGAACACCTAGAATTTGGGAGTGTAGACATTGAAGAATAAGACCCTGAAATTGAATTTCTAAAACCCTAGTAGGGACCCATTCATCACTGGGCAAATGATTCCTCAGTGAGGCCCAAAAAAGTACATTTTTCTATAGGTACACGTCATTTTATAATCTTAAAACCTAAAATTTTACTATTATAACAATTAGGTTTTTTAATAATGTTCTTATATTCATAATTGAATGAAATAACTAGTGTAAAGGTGCAGTTTATCATCTTGTTAATTCACTTTGATTAAACCCCCCTTTTCTTTCATTTCACAATTAAGTTCTACTAAGGGGCACCTCCCTTCATAACAACATCTCTCCCCATATGGTCACCCCTCTTGGGGATATACAATGTATAAAAGTGGAGATCAAATAAGGGGAAGAGGGATCAGATTGAAGAAAATATATCTAAACATAGATAATCAATTAGATCAGATCAGAATTAATTATCTACACTCAATAGACAAAGGGAAAATCAACAGTTAATACAATTGCTTCTAAGAATATAATAGTCTTATATTTTAATAACTATTGTGGTATGCACTCTATCATCATTATTTTGTATAATGATATATTTATTGTTGTATAATCTCTATGAATCTGGATGTATTTAGTGTTTGAAATTATCAACAAGCAAAAATGAGGAGGAGTGGGGGAATATCAGTAGGGTGAGCATATACTAGATCTATTTCTAAGTCAACCACTCCTTGTTGGATTCCCATGTGTCTACCACTTTGGGCGAAAGGGGTGAGTGTCTACAATTTAGCTTAGAAAGGGGAATCTAGGGGCCTCATATTGTGGATTCCCCCACTAATCTTTACATGGGTTGTTTGTTGGGAAGGATTCAAGCAGTCTTAATCATAATAAGGATGCGTAAGGAAACATTGATAGGGATGGAAGATACAAGATTATCCACTAAGTATGCCACCCCATGTTGGATTCCTATGTGTTTGACACTTGGGGCCAAAAGGGATGGTATATCCTCTCTTGGGCTTAGTGTGGATAGCTTCAGGCTCCTTATCATGTCTCTCATCCAAGTCATATTATGATTAAACTTCCACTATGCATTATGGATAATGTGTAGTTTATATAGATTTGAAATAGTTATGTATTTTACATGGTTTAAATAGATAAGACATTTATTATATATGCTTTGATCATATGGATTATATTTTCAATATTATCTAACATGATTGTAGGACCTAAAACAAGATCCATCTTTCCTAAAGCATTTAATTGATAATTTATAACCCTAACTACATTAAACTTGTTATTTTAGGGAAAGATTTAGGGTGGTCTTAAGAAGGCGACATTACAATTGGTATGAGAGAATTGTTATTGTCATCCTAGGGGATGAGTGATAGTGGATGAAATATATCCAAAGAGCTCAAAGGGAACTTGAGAGAGAAAAAAAACTTACAACCATCAACAACTCTACTCAAAACAATATAATGAGTGAACAAATGGGAAATGGACTTAGGGCCTTCATGGAAAGCAATGAAAAGATAACCCAAGAATTTATGAAACATAATGAGGAAACAAAAAAAGAAGTCCTCCAAGCCTTACAAAACATTAGTAATACAATAAATACTTTTAGATCCCACTGTAAAATTGGGAGAGACATAAGCTATAACCATTTAAAAATTAATAACATATCTTCCACACCTAGGATCCCAAGACCTTCATTCCAACTACCTAGGGAAGAAACACCAATGGAGGAAGAAGAAAATAACCCACCCCTAATAGCATAGAGGAAACTACTAGAGTCTACACAAGTTTAGATGCTGAGATTAGGAGCAATATCCCATTCAAGGAATTTTTTGAAGCTAAGAAACATGACACATCAGAAAAAAATAAGAGGCAACATAGTAAAGATTTGAGACAAAAGGTGAATAAATTAACACTTTCCAACTTCGATGGATTAGGGAAAATCATAACACATGAATGTATACAAAAGTTAAATATCTATTTAACCCTTAGACCTATGAAAAATTAAGATGATATCCAGTTTTCCATCTTGCATTTAGAAGGATTGGCCAATGAAATGTGGAATCATGGCATCTTCACCCAAGGACACAATAACATAACCCCCTATGATGAATTCACACACAAACTCATAAAACTATTTGATAGAAAACACCACCAAAAAGACTTCAAGGAACTAACACAACTCAGGAAACAAGGATCCCTAGAAGATTACGTAGCCAAATTCCAAAGAATTGTAGTAAGAGTGTTAGGGGTTACTGAAGATTGGCTCACCCATCTATTCATTGAAGGGTTAAAATATTTGATATGAGGATTGGTAAGCACCTTTAGTCCCACCTCTCTTTATGATGCCATTAATAAGACTCTAAAAATAGAAGACACATCCAAAAAAGACATGTGATCATACAGACCTTCACCAAACCTCCCTATAAGAAGAAATGGGCATAAAGGGGAATTTTGAAAGGGAAAATAATGTTTTAATTGCAAGGAAAAATGGGAACCTAGGCATGTTTGTAAACAAAAAACCTTAAAGGGAAATGAGAGGACTTGAAAAATAAAGGTTTGTGTTTCAAATGCAAAGAAAAATGGGAGTTGGGACACATATGTGGGAAGGAAAGAATGGAATGAAATATAAAGAGAATATCTGATGAAGAAGAACAAGGAGATCTAAGCAAGAAAATAAGGTACGACAAAGAAGAATAAGGAACCCTAACAACCATCTCTAGAGCCTCCAAGCATCACCCTTTCTAAATCAAAAGCATAATAAAAAGAAAAAGAAAAACATAATAGCCCTTATGGATAGTGGGGTAACACACAACTTTATTGACAAAAAATTGGTTACAAAAATGAAATTAGAAACAAAGTAGTTTAAGGAATTTAATGTAGCCTTGGCTAATGAATCCAATTCCTTATGTGCTATAAAATTCCTCGACTAAGCATAACCTTGGGAAACCATCTAATCAAAGAATATTTCTATGTAGTAAATTTAGGGGACATTGATGTAATCTTGGGTACACCATGGATACACTCTTTAGGGAATTTTTACCTCGACCTTCCAAAATTGGAACTATGCTTTAAACATAAGGGACAAGAAGTCCTCCTAAGAGGGCTATCCAATGGATCACCAAGAGTAGTTTCATCCAAGAGGATGGAAATTTTTTTAGACTTGGACAAGGATAATGGGTTTCATAATGCATGATCTTGACAAGTCTTCCTCCCAAGGAAAATATATAGACATTAACAATCAACCTATATGAAAGGGACACAAAATGGTGTTCGAAGACATCTCACTAAGACTACAACCAAAGAGAGGATTTGAGCACGCCATTGAATTGGAGTAAGGGGAAAAACCTATTATTACCACACATTACCATCACCCATGGGGATATAAAGAGGAAATTGAGAAATCCATAAAATATTTATTGGAAATGGGACATATCCAACATAGTTCTAGTTCTTTTGCATCCTCTATTGTACTAGCAAAAAAGAAAGATGGCACCATGAGAATATGCATTGACTATACGACACTTAATAAAAAACCATCAAAAAATGGTATCCCATCCCTAGGGTTGATGAATTAGTCGAGCAACTTCATGGGGCGGTGTACTTTTTTAAAAATGATCCATTTTTAGGGTACCATCAAATAAGAGTAAGAGAAAAAGATGTGCACAATACAACTTTTCAGTGGTATTATGGACACTTTGAATTACTTACAGTCGTACCTTTTGGACTAACCAGTGCCTTTGCTACCTTCTAATCATGTATGAATCACATCTTTAGAGAACAACCAAGGAAATTATTCTTAGTTTTCTTTGATGATGTTTAATCTATAGAAAATCTCAGGATGAATACTTAAGACATATATACGAAGTATTGTAAATAATTGAACAAAAATCCTTATTTGCCAAACTATCCAAGTGTGAATTTAAGATGGAAGAAATTTTGTACTTAGGACACAAAATCAGTGCTCAAGGTGTACAAGTGTTGATGAATTGAACATTGAATCCATAAGGAGTTGGCCAAACCAGGAACCTTAACACATCTAAGATGATTCTTGGGTCTTTGTAGCTACTACCAAAAATTTGTCAAGGATTTCTCAAAGTTGATGGGCCCATTGTCTGACTTAATGAAGAAGGGTGCATTCACTTGGAATGAAAAGAAACAATAAGATTTTGAGAAAATTAAGGAAGTAATGAGCTCCTATCTTGTTCTAGAAATCCTCGACTTTTAATTACCATTTGAGTTAGAATGTGATGCTTTTGATGAAGGAATTAGAGCTGTATTAATGCAAAATAAACATCCTATTGCCTTTGAAATTAGAAAAATAAAGGGAACTAGAAAAGGCTATTCCATTTATGACAAGGAGATACTAGAAATCATGTATGCTAGCCAAATTTATTCCTTAGTTCCTAGTCTATAAGAGATTTATTGTAAGAATTGATCATAATAGTCTAAGATTCTTCCTTAACCAGAAGGAACTAAATGATAGATAACAAAAATGGGTGAGTAAAATACAAGCCTATGATTTTGATATCGAATACATGATGGAGAAAAATAACATTGTAGTAGATGCCCCATGACAAAGACCCCATCTATTTTCTATCATAACCATCTATGTAGATTGGAAGAGTTGAATCATTTTTGAGCACACCAAAGATCCACAAGCCAATGACATCATAGAAGGGAATATACCAAATGAAGAATATAAGGTGGTAGAAGAACTTATCCTATATAAAAGGGTATTCCTTGTACCAAGCCCCAATATGAAAGAAAAATATCATTAGAGATTACCATACAATCCTCTAGTAGGCCACCAAGGGCACTACAAGACTTATAGGCAAGTAAGGGAAAAGTACTCTTGGAAGGGTCTCAAGAAAGATGCCTTTAAACATGTTCAAGAATACATAACTTGTCAAAGAAACAAAGAAGAACAAAGCCATGTAGTAGGTTTTCTAAAACCACTATCCATTCCTAATAAAAAATGAGAGAGTGTCAATATAGATTTCATAATTGGACTTCCAAAAGTATAGGGTAAAGATTGCATATACGTGGTGTTAGATCACCTTACCAAATATGCATATTTCATAGAAATATCCACCAATTATAGGGCTCCTCAAGTAGGTGATATATTTTTCAAGGAAATCTTCAGATTACATGGCCTCCCTAGAAACATCATCAATGATAGAGGCAATTGATTCCTTAGCCTATTTTGGCAAGAAATCTTTCGACTAGCAGGGAAAAAACTCACCCCAAGCACAAGGTACCCTCCAAAAACTAATGAACAAACTAAAATTGTAAACAAATGGATAGAAGGATATTTAAGCAACTATATCATAGGTTAATAGAGTGCATGGATCAAGTGGTCACACCTTGGGGAATATTGTTATAACACCACACATCACATGTCAATAGGGATGAGTACCTTCAAGGCCTTGAATGGATATGAGGCAAACTAATTGGAAGTTTGATATTTTAAGGACAACCATGTACCAGGTGCCAAGGAATTTGTGCAAAAAAATATGGATATTATTAATACACTCAAAGATAATAGATACATCAAGCCCATAATCAAAAAATGATTTATGCTGACATAAATAGAACCAAAAGAATATTTTAAGTTGGGTATTTTAATTTTTTTAAGGTTAGAATCCTATAAGCAGCCATTGATCAAGAAAAGTGGAGATGAAATGCTTAAACCTAGATTCTATAGACCATACAAGCTTTCAAGTATAATAGGAGAGGTTTCCTATGAGTTGGAACTACCAGATAATAGTAGGATTCATAACATCTTTCATGTCTCTCATCTCAAAAAGGTTCTAGGACAACATGTCACTCCTTGTTTAGAATTTCCCCCATTGGATAATGAAGTCATGCTAATTCTAGAAACTAAGATCACTCTTAATATGCGAGATAACAAATTAAGAAAAAACTATCCTTGAGTATTTTGTTAAGTGGAAAGGGCTTCTGACTGAAGACACAACTTGGGAGGGTGCGAAGATTTTTGATTATCCAAATTTGAAATTTCTTGAGGACAAGTAATCTTGGGTGGGGAGGATTGTCATGCCCCTAATTATGAATTAATTAATTATGAGAAGGAAATGATTTCTTAACTTTGTGATTGTAGATTATGATAACAAATTAATAAAGGAATTTATATGCAATGAATAAGAGGTAGTAGCTAAATAAGAAAAGGTGGAATCAATTAACTTCTACTAAGGGATGTATCCATTCATAAGGGAATCTCTCCCCATATGGCCACTCCTGTTGGGGTTTACATGGTATAAATGTGGAGATCAAAAAAGGGGAATAGGGATGAAATTGAAGAAAAATATATCTGCACATAGATAAACAATTAGATTAGATCAAAATTAATTATTTGCACTCAATAGATAAGGGTATAGTTAGTAGTTAATACAATTTCTTTTGAGAATATAATAGTCTTATAATTTAATAAATATTGTGGTATGTTTTATCATGATTATTGTGTATAATGATATATTTATTGTTATATAATCTCTATGAATCTAGATATATTTAGTGTTTGTAATTCTCACCAAGCACCCATAAGGAGGAGTGGGGGAAATATTAGTAGGGTGAGTAGTACTAGATATCTTTCAAGTATGCTACTTTATGTTGGATTCACATGTATCTTCCACTTGGGGTAAAGGGCGTGAGTGTCTGCCCTTGTGCTTAGATAGGGGAATCTATAGGAAACCTATTGTATCTTTCCCCCAAATATCTACATGGGTTGGTTGTTGGGATGGATTCAAGGAGTCTCAATTATAAGAAGGATGTATAAAGTAGCATGGATAGGGAAGGAAAATATAATTTTATCCTCTATGTATGCCACCACATGTTAAATTCTCATGTGTCTACCACTTGCGGCCAAGAGGGATGGTATATCCGCTCTTGGGCTTAGCATGCACAACTTCAGGGGCCTTATCATGTTTCTCATCCAATTCCTACTATGATTAACCTTCCACTATGGATTATGGATATTGTGTAGTTTATATAGATTTGAAATAGTTATGTATTTTACATGTTTTAAATAGATAATAAATTTATTATATATTTTTTGATCATATGATTTATGTTTCCAATATTATGTAACATGATTGTAGGACCTAAACCAAGATTCATGGGTATGTGCAGGATCATGATGGGCCAAAAAGTGGCAATATGATGGGTATGTGGCTGACGACTTTTTTTAACCCAAAATTAATGAAACAAAAATGGTTTTTGGAGGAGATTCGTAGCTTTCCACCAATATAAATTATTCTTTACTTTGAATTTAATAAGTAATTATTATTCATTTTCTATTTGAATTATAATTAAAGTCCTAATAGATAGGCTGATTGAAAAACATCTATAGCTTTCAAACGGTATCACATTTTTTGAATCCAAAACATGTGTCACATTTTATGCTTCACATACTATAGGATTAAAAGAAGAAAAATTGAATTTGATAAAGTTTTGACCAAGTTAAGGTGGTTAGAGATTCGAGTTTTTAAAATTTTAAAAAATTGTAATAAAAAATTCATAATTAATTATTTACTTGGAAAAAAATTACAAAAAAATATGCATCACATTAGGACATGAGTCTTATACTTATATCTAAAATATTATAAAAAAATATTATCATTTTATTATGGTTAGGGTGGTCAGACATACACCTACTTATTTTTTCCTTGAAATTTAAGTACTACTACATTGAAATTTCAAATTTTCACCATATATATATATTTTTAAAAAAACTTAGTAGGTTAGAAACTACATTAAATTTGCTACAAATTCTATTCTTACATATTTTTGAAATAATATAGATAAATTATTCAAATTTTTATGTCAAATTGCCTAACTTTGATTTTTCTAAATTTTTGGCCACTTAAGGGCATCTTTTTTCCATGATGATCCTACACATACCCTCATCTTGGTCAAAGCTTTTAATTGGTAAGTTATAATCTTAACTACATTAAACTTATGATTTGAGGGAAACATTTAGGGAAATCTTAAGAAGGAGACATTATAATTGGAATTAACTAAGTTCTACTAAGGCATTTCTCCCTTCATTAGGGCATCTCTCCCCATATGGTCACCCCTCTTGGGAATTTAGAAGGTATAAATGTGGAGATGAAACACGGGGAAGATGGATAAGATCAAAGAAAATATATTTGCACACAGATAAACAACTAGATGAGATCAAAAAGTAATCATCTACACTCAACAGACAAGGGAAAAATACATAGTTAATACAATTGATTATGAGAATATAGTAGTCTTATGTTTTAATAAATATTTGGGTATTCTCTATCATGATTATTGTGTATAATGATATATTTATTGTTGTATAATCTCTATGAATCTGCATATATTTAGAATTTATAATTCTTAACAACAACATTGAGGAGGAGTGTTGCAAGATGGCATGTCCCTTGGTCTCCTTGGTGTAGCATGACACTTGGGTTTGTGACATGGCCTAATTTCCTCCCATGGATCTTGTATAAATTTGGAAATTGTATTGGGAATTAACAGGTCGATCTTTTGGTGCAATGGCAACCACCAATGTAACAATTGGTATCAGAGATGAGGTCATGGTTTTGAACTACTCGCTTCAACTGGGGGGTTGTTGCAAGATGGTGTGTCCCTTGGTCTCCTTGGTGTAGTGTGATGCTTGGGTTCATGAAATGGCTTAATCACCTCCTGTGGATCTTGTATAAATCTGGCAGTTGTATAAGGCATTAATGTTGATATTTCCTAGTGCAACAAAAACCACCAATGTAATAGAGGAGTGGGGGAAATATCAAGAGGATTAGTAGATACTAGAACTATTTATAAGTATGCCACTCCATGTTAGATTCCCATGTGTCTACTATTTGGGGCCAAGCTGGTGAGTGTTTGTCCTTAGGCTTAGAAAGGGGAATCTATGGGCCTCCTATTGTAGCTTTCCCCACCAATCTCTATATTGGTTGGTTGTTGGGATCAATTCAAGGAATCTTAATCATGAGAAATAAGGGTAAGGTAGCATGGTTAGGGAGGACAGATGCAAGTTTATCCACTAAGTACACCACCTAATGTAAGATTCTCACATGTCTACTACTTTGGGCCAAGAGGGATGGTATTTCCTCTCTTTGTCTTAGCATGGATAGCTTAAGGTTCATTATCATTTTTCTCATCCAAGACCTATTATTATTTAACTTGCACTATACATTATGGATATTGAGTAGCTTATATAGGTTTGAAATAGTTATGTATTTTACATGGTTAAAATAGATAAGACGCTCATTATATATGTTTCTATCATATGGCTTATATTTCCAATATTAGCTAACATGATTGTAGACCTAATCCAAGATTAATCTTGCTTAAAGAATTTAATTAGTAAGTTATAACACTAACTACATTAAAATTACAATTTTAGGGCAAGATTTAGGGAAATATTAGGAAGGGGACATTACAATTAGTAAATTAGATCATTTCCCTTGCTAGACAAAGGGATGAAAGATAGTGGTTGCAACATAGACAAAGATCTCAAAGAGCACATGAGAGATAAAAAAATAAACTTGTAACTAACAACAACTCTACTCAAAAAGATACAATGAGTGAACAAATGGGAAATGAACTTAGGGCCTTCTTGGAAAACAATGAAAAGATAACCTAGTTGAACACTTGAAATACTAAAAGGGGGGGTGAATTAGTACTCTCTTAAACCACTTAAATATTTAATCATTCATTCCACATAAAATATTCAATTTTCAGTAGGAAAGGAAAGAATGAAACCAACCATCAAAAGAACATAACACATGAGCACCATATTTTTGCATGGAAAAAAAGAAAAAGGAAATAGCATGGCGAGGATAAGCTCACAATATATTATAACCGGTTGCAACATATTATAGAAATTCTCACTACAAGTGGACTCACTTCCCATTAAATGTAAGAAAGATAGAAGATAGGGGTGATTAATTGCCAAGATTTGAACTACTATGATTGCATGTACAATATGCAAGAATTGCAGTTCCTCTAAAGCTCAATACATAGAGTTAACACACTTCATATAGTTCTTCTCTAACACTCTAATCTTCTCTCTATTCTCATTACATTCACATAATTCACATCAAATATACTATCATATACACTCATATCTTCCTCCAACACCAAAATTACCTTATACTTATATCCATTTCATTCTCAAACCTTTGCAACATCAATTTGGTCAACCTAATTAGATGTATCATGCAAATTATAACTTGTTGGACCAAAACATACTACATACCACAATCAAAAGTTATAAAAAATATAAATAGGTTTGTATGGACCTATAATAGCTCCCACATTACTCATGAACACTTATTAAAGCTCTGCATATCCTTAAACATATTAGGTTGGTACCACTAAGGACCTAATATGAAAATTCACCAATTGATCATCCTCAAACTAACATGTGGACCTCCAAAATTCATGCCACTTGAATCTTAGGCACACTTGAAACCTATAAACACCTTCAAAAATACACAAGAGAAAATACTCTTCTATGGTGAAGTGCAAACTGATGAAAACATACATTTTATACTAGTAAAGAATGTCATTGGTAGAATTGATATACTATCATTCTTGACTTCTTCACCAAAGGGCCAAAAGACATGAAAATTTGGATTTGAACTCCTCTCACACAAAAATAATTGCTTTTGAACCTTAGAGAAATATTTTTTAAACCATACTAATGTGGATAAAAAATAGAATTCCCTATACACTAAAAACTACATTTTGACACTTAGCTAATTCTTTAACTTACTGTCTACATTGGATCAAACCTTCTCACAACTATGCATTGGATTATCATCTATATA
Source organism: Sequoia sempervirens (assembly GCA_007258455.2). Classification (NCBI taxonomy): domain Eukaryota; kingdom Viridiplantae; phylum Streptophyta; class Pinopsida; order Cupressales; family Cupressaceae; genus Sequoia; species Sequoia sempervirens. Next base: position 72,306,830 of record VDFB02000017.1, read on the forward strand.
CACACTCATGCTTCACCAAATGTTTTGCACAATAATCTCAATACTAAATCACAATGTTAACATCAATGGCAATGCGACATCTACATATTGTATAAGCATGATCATGTTAACAACAAGCACATCAATGATAAACTCCTTAAACCTCCAACAAAACCAAGCTTTTATGGAACAAAATGAGGAAAAACACCAAGCACTCCTCCAAGCCTTACAAAACATGAGTAATACTATCAATACCCTTAGATACCACTCTACAAATGGGAGAGATGTTGTTAGTGTAATTAATTATTACACTAGCATAAGTTAACTTAGGTCATGCATCTTTAGTATTAGGTTAGATTTTAATAAATCATTTAATAAATGGGATAATATTCCCTTCCATGTTTGTAGGGATAAGATTCCTTCTAGAAGATTAGTTGTCCTTCTAGAACTTATGTCAACATTTAATAATTTCCTAGATAGGGTTCACATGTTGTCACATGTTGTTAGATCATGAAACATGGCAACATCTCTTGCATCTTAAGTTTTCATTCTTGCCTATATATTCAAGGCATCTTGTACATTTGTATTCAACCCAATATCAAATATCAATATCATATCATCAATATAGAATCTCTATTGTGCATGCCTAGTTGCAACACTTTTTGTGTGGTTGATTATCTTTCTTGGAAAAGGTCCTCCACTGAAGACTATAGCTTCAGGGACCCTGTGCATCCATAATCTCAACAGATGTAAGCTCTAAATTTTCAAAAAATAATAACATATCTTTCACCCCTAGGATTGCATAATCTTCATTCCTACCTAGGGAAGAAACACCATTGGGGGAAGAAGAAAATAACCCACTTCCTAATAGCACTAAAGAAATTTCCAGAGCATACACAAGTTTGGACCCTAATATTAGAAGGAATATCCCATTCAAGGGATTTTGTGGAGCTAATAAACATGATGCATCAAAAAAAGATAAGAGGTAACCTAGTAAATATTTGAAAGAAAAAGGTGAATAAATTAGATCTTCCCAACTTCAATGGATTGGGGAATATTACGGAAGAAGAAAATAACCCACTTCCTAATAGAACTAAAGAAATTTCCAAAGCAAACACAAGTTTGGACCCTACGATTAGAAGGAATATCCCATTCAAGGAATTTTGTGAAGCTAATAAAGATGAGGCATCAAAAAAAGATAAGAGGTAACCTAGTAAAGATTCGATCCGAGGATTTGATCAACTCATGGTTTTATTTTACCATGAGAAGCTTTTACCTTTTGATTCCCAGGAAATTTTTTTCCTCTTTCTATTATATATAAAAACTTTAATTACTTTTTACCTCTTGCTATAGACAATTTCCTTACCCATGAGTTTTATATTTTAAATGCCCAACATTTTAATTTTTACCTTTATACCACTGAAGGATTTTAAAATCATTTTATTTGGGAAAAAATATTTACCTGGGCCTCTTTAAAATTTATCATTTTAAATCTTTTCTTTAATGTGAGAGACTAAAATTTATTTTATCAGGCAATTTACCCATGCCTCCACCTTTTCACTATTCAAATTTATCAAACAATAACCTTTGAACTCCTACCATAGGCCCATCACATTCACTCAAACTTTGGAAATATTTTTATCATTCATCTCTAATTTATTTAGAAAAATAATATTTATTAGTGATATATGTTGGGAGAAAAACCACTTCACCCATCGTGAATGCAAAGTGGAACAGAGAAATAAAATAGCGACGTGCGATGATCACTCTCTCCACCTAAATCCTCCATTCTCCAAGTTCAACAGCTTCCCTGGGAACCTTTGGTGACATTTATTACAGTCACAACAAAAGAAAATGTGCAGGTCGTTTCTTGGAAATGTTGGGCATTTTTGACCATTTTGGCAACCAAAATTCATCATAAAAATGCCTAAAATTTCTTCCCAAGTATTAGGAATGGTTATGGGATGAAATTAGAACTTGGAACATCATTTTTGAGCTCCAAAGCATCCCAAAAAATGTGTTGGAAAGAAAAAAACATGATTAACATTCCTCATTTGCACAATACACACCTAAATCTACTCAAAATGCCTCAAAGAAATTGCCACAAAGATTAAGAGGTTTCAAATCTTTGATGCAAAATAGAAAATCCATCAAAATCTACCCTTGAATGGTGATTTCGCACCATCGCTGATTGATGAAGAAAAGAGACTTGAAATTCACAATGAATGAAAAGAAACTTAGAACATGCTCCATTGCCAATGTGATGAGGAAAAGAGCCCTTGAATCTATGATGGGTGATGAGAGAACATAGTATCGCTCCATCATTGTTTTGGAATGTAAAACTAGAAGGCAACAGTGATAGGCAATGAGCTTTGCGTGAAACTGGGAAAGTCGTGCTGCCATGACTTTGGCCAATAGAAAACAAGAATTAAACCTTCTTTTCCTCAGTTCTAGAATTTGAGAATGTATTTTCTACTCATGTGTCTAGTAAATATCCCTGGGAAGAGACCATTGCTCATTGCTTTGGAAAAAAGAGCCATCAATTAGCGATGGGCGGATGTACACAACATCCATCACTCATCACTGATTTAAACTCAAAGTTTCCCATGAAAAGAGAGATATGTGATTGAAAATTTGATGAGGAAGAAGACAACACAATCCATGATGGGCGATGAAGAGGAACTTTCATCGTTGATTGCCAATACAAATGAAAAAGTCAAATCAAAACAATGAAAGCCGTGAAAGCCACTTTTCAGCCAATCACAAGCAAGAATTAAACTTGCTTTCATAGAAAACATTTGAAATGTGTCTTATTTTCTCCCTAAATGCATTTTTCATATTTGCATAATGTTTAAAATATTCAAAAATATTTTAAACATAAGCATTTGAAACTTTCGAAAAAAATCAAATTTTAATTACACTTGTAGACCAAACGGAGAAAATTCAATGCGCACAAACAATGACCCTTTGAGTTGAGATTTTTTGCATGTAGCCATAATCAATTATTTAGAGAAAAATAATTTCCTCAAACTTCACTCAACCATCAAAAATCAAGTACCTCCTTTGTAAATTGGCCCTTGGGACATGTTCACCACACTAGAAATGCATTAAAATAATGCATTATATGACCTCCATATTTGATAAAAATCAAGATGTACAGGTTTTAGACCAAAAAAAGAAATGGGTTGTTCTTAGAATTTGAAAATTTGAAAATTTTTGGGACACCAATTTCAACCATGTTGCAGTCAAAAAAGGATTAGTTAACACATCAAAACTCATATAGGAGGCATGAAACTGAGCATGCATGTTACGATTTAAATCAAAAATATATTGCAACAAATGGAATGGAAAAATTCTTCATGAGGTGAAAATATATTAAAAACCAAAGTGGCTCACTGAGGCTTTTCTGCAATTTCACCTGTCAGAAACCAACTCGAGCACACCAAGTCACCTCTTTGAAAAATTATAAAATATTCTCTTCGAAAATTGCCACTAGACACACTAGATTATTTGGGTACACTAAAGATGTGTGCAAGAGGGCTTCCCTTCAATCCACATTTTTCAAAAGATAGTAAGGGTCAAAGATGACTACTTTGAAGCATTCTAAAAATGTAGGTGTAAAAAGTGAACAAACTGCATTTGCTTTTTACCTGATAAAAATATCAAATATGATCATGAGACTCTGAAAATGGACCAGGGAGCATATGAATGTAGGGAGAATGGAGAGCAACAATCCGTTCAACATGAAAATCATCCAATTGAATAATATAAGCTCGAACAACAAAAAAGTGTCAAAACCCTCCAACTTCACATTTAAATACACTAACAAAACTCATCATGGGAAGCTGAAAACTGAAATTCACATTCACATATGTCACATGAGTGTGTCCACAAAGGGGTTTTGTATGAAAATCAATTGGCTTCAAATTTTGACCCTCTAAAGTAGGTCACTTGGGCAAATTTTTTTAGGGGCACTTATGAGTGTAGAGGCAAATTTTTCAATATGGGCACTTCAAATTTGAAAATTTGAAGGTGCCAACAAAACCCTTGCAAGAAAAAACCCACACTCCAAAATATTGAATAATGCATTATATGTAAACAAATAGTTACGATACACTTGCGGTGCCAGCTTCTATAAGAGTTTGTCTATATGTTACAATTCTAGAGTAAATATGGTAGCATAATAGTATGTCAACACAACATCATACAACTCCAAAACACAAGTGCTCAATATATAATATCTTAAAATGCATAAATTATACATTTCTATGCAACATGGAAAGTGCCAAAACCACTGCACATGTATATAATGATAAGTTTCCAATTTTCATCACATGCAACATTTCAACTACCAATTGTCGCTAAAGTTGCACATGCAAAACCTATAGTTGTCAAAAAATAACTAAACCTCAACAATTAAATTCCATGCAAACTCAACATGAAAATAGGAAATTCCTTCATGCACAACTCCACTTGTAAATACAATCCACTGGTGGATCTCCTACCCAATTAGAATCCACAAACCCATGATTGCAAACTAAATGTCGAGGTCTAGTAGAATAACCATGAAAATATAACCTACATACTTGGAAGTACCCTACAAGTATCAAAATACTCTCTTAATTACATCCCAATGCACCTGTGCAGGATTAGCCATAAAATGACTTAAGACTCCCACTTCTTGAGAAATGTCTTGCCTCGTATAGACCATAGCATACATCAAACTACCTATAGCACTATCATACAATAATTTAGTCATGTCCTCCATCTCAGAAGGAGACTTTGGACAATCTTCCATATAAAGCTTTATTCCTTGCAATCCAAGAACAACTAATTGTTTGCAAGCTATCATATTGAATCTCTCCAACACTGCATTCACATACTTACTCTAGCTTAACCAAAGCTTTCTATTAAGTTTGTCTCTTCTAATATCCATCCCCAAGATATACCGAGATGCACTTAAATCCTTCATTTCAAACTATGATGACAATTGGGACTTCGGATCTGAATTCAAACTTTTATCTTTCCCAAACTATAGCATATCATCAACATACAATGCAATGATGAGAAACCAATCATTAACATTTTTTTAGTAAACATAATGATCATATTTAGATCTCAAAAATCCCAAACTCAACACAAAGGTTTCAAATTTCTAGTACCACATACTAGGTTATTGCTTAAGACCATACAAAGACTTCTTCAACTTGCATACCAGATTTTCTTTACCTTTAACCACATAATTTTTAGGCTATGACATATAGATTTCTTCCTCCAAATCACCATGAAGGTTGTTTTCACATCCATCTAATCCACTTCTAAATCATATGTTGTTGCTAGTGATAATAGGAACCGAATAGATGTCATCTTTACAATAGGAAAGAATATCTCACCATAATCTATCCACTCCACTTATGAATAACCCTTCACACACAACCTTTCTTTATGCTTCTCAACACTGCCATCAAGACAAAATTTCTTCTTGAACACCCATTTGCAACCAATAGGTTTGTGTCCTTCTAGAAAGGGAATCAAATCCCATCTATCATTTTTTTTCAATGTAGCCATCTCCTCATCCATGTCTTTCATTTAGGAATTTTCATCACTCATACCCATAGCCTCTTACAGCTCGGCCTTGGCTCATCAGTGTTAACAATCAAAGAAAAAATAAAATTTGAATACAACAATATATAAGCAAATCTTTCACGTGAATATCCAAACCTATTGGGTTGTCACCTATCTCTCATAGACCTCATTAATTATTGAGGTTGAGGTTCTTCTTCTTGTTCATAAGTTTAAGAGCTCCTCAATCTCTCCTAATCATTTAGGTTCATTTTGGGCTTCAAGTTCAACTTTCTTAGGGTCAAGAGGAATCTAAACCACATCTTTCTTTTGTTTTGATGTATGCTACAAAATAGTCGAAGAATTTTTCATCTCTCTAAAGATAACACTTTGAGTATATAGAATTTTTTTGGCTACTAAATCCCAAAGCTTGTACCCTTTCACACCAATGCCATAAGAAATGAAGATAAACTTGACAACCTTGTTTTCCAACTTTGACATTTTCTCCCTTGGTACATGAGCATATGCCTCGCAACCAAACACATGAAGATGTCTCAATGAGGGATTATTTCCCTACCACACCTCCATAGGTGTCTTATCAACAAGAGCTAATGTAGGAGATTTTTTAATTAGATAGTATGTCATGGTAATAGCTTCAACCTAGAAATTTTTTTCAAGGCTAGCTACACTTAGCATACTCCTAGCCCTCTCCATTAGCGTCTTGTTCATCCTCACTATAAATCCATAATGTTGAGGGGTATATGGAGTTGTTTTATGTCTTTCAATCCTATTTTATTTACAAAACTTATTGAAATATACTAAACAAAACTCACCATTGTTTTCAATCCTCAAACACTTAATATTCATACTACTTTTATTTTCTACCAATACCTTAAACTCCTTAAACCGACTGAAGACTTCAGATTTACTTGTGAGAAAATAAATAAATGTCCTACCATAATCATCTATTAAAGAAACACAATATATAGATTTTGATAACAAAGGAACATTTATATGACCAAAAACATGAGAATACATAGTCTATTTTACCCCAAAATATTTGTGAGAATTATAATAAAATTAAACACATTTTTTCTTTCCATGAATACAATTTTCCCAAAAATCAAACTAAAGATTACAATCATCAAGCCCATCAACTTAGCATTATTTTTAGGGTTCTTAAACCCTTTTCACTAGTGTGAGAAAGGTTTTGGTACCAAAGCATTATCTTCTCAACTAGTAAATTCATCTCTAAAGAATGAGCACCCTTGGGTACCCAGAAAGCATGACCATAACAAGTGGATGCAAATTTCTTCTTTGCTAGTGGTTCCAATGGTGAGGATAGTTACTCAAAATTTCCTTTCTTCTTTTCCATAAAAGAACTATTTTACTAAAGTATGCATGCATCTAGTTGAAATAGAGTGCCTATCTGAACACCCTTAGAAATCACCATAGCTTCTCTTGTCATCTTGCATCCTCCATTCAATAAGACAACTTTCATAGCCACATCATTCAAGTTCCTTACAAAAAGAAGGTTTCATGCCAAACTAGGAATATGCAGGACAACATCGATCCCCTTCACTCTACCATTTGGGTCATCATTTCTTTACTCTTCCATGACCAACAATATTTAGGTGAGAGTCATAAGACAGGTACACCTTCCCACCATCATACTTTCATGCTTAGAAAACCAATCTTGATGCAAAGTAATGTGGAAAGAAGCACAAAAGTCTATCAACCACACATCTTGAGATGCACATGTTGTGAAGGTAATGAAAAATGCACGTGCATCATTCTAAGAGGACTTATTAGACTCAAAATTCGAGAATGTCTTCTTTTTCTTATTTTTCTCATCCTTATAGTCTTTGTAAAAGTGACTATATTCTTCATTATTGTAATATTTCACCTTGGTATTACTAGGAGACTTAGATCTCCCACGTGATTTTGATTCTAAATTTTCTTGCTTTGTGTTCTTCTTTTTATCTTTTCTTTCATTCTTCCTTTAACCACTAGAGACTCCTTCGCTATTTCAAAATATTTTTTTCACATCTCTTTAGATACCAATGACACAACCGCTTCATCCATCTTAAAGGTGGTAGTGGTACTTCCAATGGCCATGACAAGGTGGTCCCATGAATCAAGTAGTGAACACAATAAAGTCATGCAACAATCCTCCTTCATTTTCACACCAATAGATTTCCATTGGGAAACTAGCATGTTATATGCATTTAGATGATCTACAAAATATCCTCCTTCCTCCATCCTCAAAGAATACATCTTTCACAGGAACAACTTATTTACAAGGGATTGAGCCTAATAAATTTGAGAAATTTTCATCCAAAGAAGTGTAGTAGTCTTCTCTTCATGAACGTTTAGGAGTACTAGATCAGCTAAGAAGAGTCTTATTAGACCCTTAGCCTTCTGATCCATTAGATCTCAATCTTCTTTTTCCATGCCCACTAGTATAGTTCTAGAGATAGCTATCCACAAGTCACAGTCTACAAGCATGTCTTCCATCTTGAGCTTCCACAACTTAAAGTTGCCTCTGTTAAAATTCTCTATCTCAAATCTACTAGATGTGATAAACATCTCCTTCCTACAACAAGGTCAATTTCTTTTTTCTACAACAGGATCCCACTCAAAATAAGATCAGTACAAAAAATCTTATAACCTACAATAGGAAATAAAGGTGATCAAGCTTTGATACCAATTGAAAGGAAGCCAGGTATATGAAAAATATTCCAACACGAATCTATCAAAGGATATAATGTTCAAATTTCTATAGTTTCAAACCCTTATTCAATTACAAGAAAGAAGATGAAAATAATAGGTAAAGATAGACAACATTAAAGGTAGAATAAAACACATAACACCAAATATACATGGAGAAAACCCTTTCAAGAAATAAACCCCACACTCCAAAATCTTTAAAAATGTATTATCTATAAATAAATGGTTACAATACACTTTTAGGGTAGGCTTATACAATATTTTGTCTATGTTACAATTCTAGAGTAAATTCGATAGAATAACGGTATGTTAACACATCATACAACTCCAAAACATAAGTGCTCAATATATAAGAGCTTACAATCCATAAATTAGAAATTTCTAAATTGACTACCAAAGGATGAAGATGCAACATGGAAAGAACCTAAACCACTACACACACATAATGGTAAGTTTCTAATTTTCATCACATGCAACACTGCAATTGCCAATTGTCACTAAACCTACACATGTAAAACCTGCACTTGGAAAAAAATTACTGCACCTCAAAAATCACATTCCATGCAAACTCAACATAGAAATAGAAAATTCCTTCATGCACAACTCCACTTGTAAATGTAACTTTCCAACTTGAATCCTCTTCAAAAATAGAAACTGCAAGTTGTAACTCACAAGACAACACAAGAAAATAACACCATTAAATATTTAAAAAATTAATGCTATGGAAAAAAAAGGTTGAGAAACCTTATTTTCCTAACAAATCACCCTTGATCCCAACTTTCTTGATGACGCCATTTATAAGGATCTAAAACTATAAGACACAACCATAAAAGACAAGTCATCAAATACACACACCAAACCTCCCTATAAGAAAGATGGGCATAAAGGGGAATTTTGAAAGGGAATTTTTAGAAAAGGGGAAATTACAAGTCTTTGCTCCCAAAAAATTCTTACCCTCAAGCAATTACAAACATAATTCTCTAGAAACCTTATTCCAAAATGATATATCATGTCAATTTTCATATTAAGCCCTAATCCTGTCTTTGTGAAGAGTTACACTCTTTTCCAAAGAATATTGTGCCAAAATGAGGATTTAGATTCCTTTGTTCCATTGCTATGAATCCAACAACAACATCTATGCAATCTAAGCTCTCAGATGTGTAAGTAATTGATGCATTCCTTCTCATACTTCCAATAAAACACATCTTCCCACAAATGTTTAATAATCTTACCAAATGGACTAGTATGAGATGAGACAAACTTGTAACCCTTGAAGCTTCTATCAATGATAAAAATATGATTTTTTCTTCTTGTGTGACTGATATAAGATATAATGCACTTTCCATTACAAAAAATATAAATTTTAGAAATAGATCTTTTTCTTACCTTTAGAGTACTACAATATTCAGTGCAAAGATGTGTAGCAAAATGCCCATACTTTACCTCATCATGAAAGATACTACCTTCAACTTCATGGACTAATCTTTGGCAGCCAAAGTATAGTAGAGTGGAAAATACCATCATACTTCAACAACATAAATAAAAAAATTCTTCCAAATCTGAATTTGCAAGCAAAAACCCATTTACAGTACTAAACTTGTTACTCTTTTCGAGACTATCAACAAGCACAAACTTATCACCCCATTTCTATGACTCATCATTTTGAATATGTTTCAAAGGAATACCATAAATTTTTAGGTACACCAAATAAAGCAATATTTTATAATCCCCAATGCATATAAATCCCATCAAATACTCATAGAATCTCCAAATCACACAATAATTCCAACATTGTTCTACTCAAAAATTAAAAAACTAAAATCACAACTTCTAAAGATGATATGAATTAAGGAAACACAAATAAAAACTGATCTACAAGAGCATGAAAATGATCTAGAAAATCAGCACATTCCCCAATACATAAAAGCCATAAATCTTTGCACAACTTCATTGGACACCTGCAAACAACACACACATACTACACTATAGGAACAAAATTTGTGTATATTCTCCAAATAAGTGTTATGATGGGTAGATTAGTGCTCTCTAACATTGAAAATATCATTCTAACATCCTTAGATAAGGATGCTTCCTCCAAAGTCACTAATCTATAGTTCATAACTAAATTTACTAAAATCAACAATATTCAACTGATATAACAACTAAAAAAATGACAAAATTGAGTAATAGTAATCACTATGTCTAATATTGAATTAGTGGGAAGCCATGTGATATTTGAAAATAGCTTCACCAACACCTACACACCTCTTAAATTCTTCAAAATCAGTAACCCATAAAATATTTTCTTTGACAAGTTAAGTGGTTTTGAGAAGAATTTGAAACTATTTCTTGAATATTTTCTCTCTAAGATTTCAAATTTCATGGAGCTCCTCCTTTGCAATATAACCATAACAACTCCATTTCCTACAACATCACATCCCATAGACAAATATGGTAAGAAAGGTCTGAAATAAAAAGTACATAGCATGATATGGTTACCTTCACAAACTTATCCAAAGCTTCTTGTGTTCTTCTCATGAATGTTGCAGGGTGATCCCACAATACTGATTTACAATTTTTGGCCAAACTAGACACTGAACTAATTTTTTCTAACTAAATCTTCACTTTCAGGCACCTATAATGGCTAAACTATGAGGAATTTGAAGATGATGCAAACTAGTGATTTGTGAAATATTGTCTGTAGATTCTAAATATTTTTTTTTCAAATATTTTGGAATCATATTGCACTTCTTTTTCCATCTTCAAAAATTAGTTTTTCTTAGTAAACACCATTTTTAAGGAGTGATGCTCACCGTATAACACATAATTTTTTTCTTTCACAAATTTAGATTTTTAACTATGATATCTAGTCCTTCCAATTCATTTCATAGTGTTTTATTAAATAATTTTGCCTTAATCAAGTTTCAAATTCAAACCAATTAAAACTTAGACATAGGTGGACTGTATAACACATAAATTTTTTGTATGTATTGAAATTCAATATTTTTTTGTTAGATCAAGGACTTCAATATCTGGTGCACTCATATTTTTCAATTTTTTTTTTGATAATCTTCTATTTTTTTATATATGCAGAACAAAGAGCTTGATTTTCAGTGAAAAAACTACATTCACAAGAAATAAAAAATAAATAAAATAATGAAATTGAATTTATTTAAAATTATAATTTTTGGGAAGCTTATAATAAGGACTACATACTTACAAAAAATAAAATTTAAATGAATTCATTTGTTCACCCAAAAGGTAAATCAAAAGTGGTTTTTTATCAACATTTTGATAGGTGTAAATGAGACTTTGTTATAGGTATGGTTTAAAACTAGCGAGGTTCTATCCAAGGGGATTTGATCTAAGGTAGTTTGATCAAACTCTCTTCAATTGGAATGTTTTAAATGAAACATTGTAAGGCTTAAATCATTATATTTTTAAAAAAATTTGATTTTAGCAAAAATCAAAATCTCCCAGAAATTATAAACTAGCTTTGTGGGATCATCCTGCAACTTCTTTTGTTGTTTGGATTGAAAGTATTTCACATGATCCTCTAAGATGCATGATATTTAAATCATTACCACTTCCCTTGAGTTGCTTCCACTATTGTACCTTCTCACATGGATGCTACCTAATTAAGCTATCTTGAAACTCCTCATAAATATGCAATGTACCATATGCTAGCTTATTTCTCTCAAATTGAATGGAGCCCAAAATTTATATTACGGAAGCCCAAATATCAACCCCTAAAACATCACATCCTTCCACAAATGGATCTGAAATGAAAATTACATGACATGAGTTGTTTACCTTTCCAATCCCTTCCAAAGATTCTTTTGTTGTCTCGAATGCCAATTTCTTGCTCAATGTATGTTACATTATTCTCCCACATAGATTATCGACTCAAATTAGTTTCCCACACTATGATATGTTGGATTCTTGTATCCAAGGGTATTCATGGGAACATGTGGGTAAACCCACAAAACTAGTTTACAATTCCAGTTAGGAAGAAAAATTGCAAAAAATGTTCCCATGGAAAAAAAATTGGTTTTTGGGGGTTCGAACAAACATTTGGTTCGAGTGAACCCAAAGGGGGTTCACTAGAACCCCTCTTTGAGAGAACCCATTAAATGTTGGGTCCCGCATTTCCTGGGAAAAAATAAAAGAAAAAGCTTGTGGAAAGGGGGTTCACTCGAACCCTGATTTGAGAAAACCTCTGAGGGGTTTCGCTCGAACCCCCTTTTTCCCCCCTTCTCCCCCTCTGGGACAAAAAATCTCCATAATTTTTTCCTTTCAAGTTTGAGTTTAGGATGAAAATGGAGGAGACTTCACAAACCCAACTAGATGATGGTAGTCCTTGGAATGAACTATCCAACAAATATGATTTTAATATGTTTTGGTTTTATTATGTATTTATTTTTTTAGTTTGATCTTAAACATAGGTTTTTCACCTATATTCAAGCTCTCTACTTTGCACATGTGGAAAAATAGTATATTATCAATTTTTTTTTGAAAAATATCAGCGCACTAGATATTGAAGTCCTTGATCCAACAAAAAAAATTTGAATTTCGATACATACAAATTTTGTTATGTGGTATACGATCCGCCTATGTTTGAATTGTAATTGGTTTGACTTTGAAACTTGATTAAGGAAAAAATATTCAATAAAACACTATGAAACCAAATGAAAGCACTAGCTATCATTGTTACAAATCTAAATTTTTAAAAATTAGAATTTAATCCTTCATGTTAAAAAAGTTGTGTTGTATGTGGTGAGAGTCACTCCTTAAAATGGTGTTTACTAAAAAAAAACTAGTTTGCAAAGGAGATGGAAAAGAAGTGCAATATGATTCCAATTTTTTTCAAAAATATATATTTAGAATCTACAAACAAAAAGTTACAAATAACTAGTTTGCATCATCTCCAAATTCCTCATGGTTTAGCTGCTATAGGTGCCTGAAAGTGAATATTTGGTTAGAAAAAATTAGTTTAGTGTCTAATTTGGCCAAAAATTATAAACCAGTATTGTGGGATCACCCATGTTACTGAAAACTATGCTATGCTAATTTGGAAATGTTTGAAAATCAAAGTGAAGACTATGACTCTTACCATAAAATTAGATAGTGTGCATATCCTCCATCACCAAACATATTGTTATCAATGAAACCTAGCCCTTGCAAGAAGTATTCAGATATGAACCTCCATACACCATGTATTTCCCTTCACATGTATTCTTTATCTTTTTAAAAATGATGATTCTACACAAATACACCCATAGAATGCAAACATCACACACACAACTATTTGAGTACTCAAGAGGTAGGATGCATTACATACCACATGTTTCAGTATTGAAAATTTTAATCTCCTTAGTCAAATTAAAATTTCATTCTTCATCATGCTTCTACTACACTACTCTAATACAATCAAAACTCGATAAAAAATGCACTACTCCTTCAGTTGAAATCAAGAGAAATTTACTAAAAATTTCCTCATTCATGTTAGATTTTTGAAAATTATAATGCATTCCAGAGTTAAAACCTTCTTCATACCTATTACCAACAACACCATGGTTGTCACAATCCTCATAAAATTCTCTTTTACCCATTTGATGAAAATGTGGAGCATCCTATTGAGGATCCAAAAGGCTATTGTGTCTATGCTTATAACCAAAGCTTCTATGACTTTGACCAAAATCAAAGCTACTATAACATTTCTCATAATGAACACTAAGAAAAAGTAAATGAGATTTATGTTTAATATCATCCCCATACCTTTCAGCCTTATCTTCCTCAATATCATCCTCCCTGCATATCTTCTGATATGAAAGTAAAACAACATTAAGATGAAAGGGATATTTGCTTAGGTGATTTCCCACCTAGGTCCTAAGTAAAAGAGGGTTGATTTTTGCTATCAAGGTGAAAGTATTAATTGTACTTCTCATGTCTTATTTCCTTTTTGAGAGAGTCATGCCCCATCTTCCTAGGACTAAAATATTGCTTTGCTGATTTAGGAATTTTAAAGAAATTCATAGTAAAATTGTCACTCTCATAATGTAAATCATTAGTAGGATATGATTGAATTATAGTATCTGAAAGGTAGAAAATTTTTTGCTCTATGTTTGGGAGATAGAACAACTAATTTCCTACACATTTCATTCAAGGAAACCCTAGAAATCTTAATCTAAGGATGAAATGAGAGAAATAGATCTGCAATAAGGTGTCCTAGGGTGTGAGAAGACTAAAAGGGTGTTCACCACCAAGCTAGGGCTTGGAAAGACTAGTAGCATGCAAGACTTAATGATAAAACATAATATATATATATATATATATATATATATATATATATGCAAAACATAAATAAATGACCTAGAAATGAGTTCAAATAAAAATAGTAAACTGAGAAAGTATAGAGGTGCACCTGGAAACTTGAATGTGCTCGAAAAAAAGGTATGAAATGTTAAAAATGTTGAATTTAATGCTCATTGGGACTCACATGCTAGGTTGCACAATTTAGTCCCATATTAGGGTTTCTGATAGAAACTGGAATCTAGAACCACTGAATCAGGATCTACAAAAAAGGTTTGAATTTAGGTATATTAGGACTCATACATCACAAGTGGAAATTTAGTCCCAACATTAGGGTTGCTCTAAAACTCTGTTATCCTCTAATTATATGCTATAGTTTCCTTCTTGCCAAATCTCTGGGTCTGAATCACTGAATTCTATTAGATGTAACTTTTTGCGATCTTGCAATGTGGATGTGACAACTTTGATAAATTTGCAACTTGACAAATTTTCTCCAATCTTGCTCTTCAATGAATCTTCAACCTAAACCTGCAAATCACACATCAAAGAGAGGAAATAATGTTGTTTTGTTAGTGGATAGGGGATTTCCTTAGTCAAAACCCGTTTTGGCAATCAAACCTTGAAATGAAATAAAATAGAAAGGATGAATGATGAATGAAGAAATACGCTATGTTGCAACTCGCCAAACCTTTGAATAAGATGATAAAAATATATATGAAATGGCTAGGATGAATATAGATCTTTATTTTTTCTTGAATGATATGGATATTGATTTGAATGCTTGCTTGAATCATAAAAACCTACATCACAAATATTAGCACAAAAACACACATGATGCATGATTACTTTAACATGATGCTTGATACTTGAATAATGCTACAAAATGATTGATAATCACTCTTGAATGATCTTGAATGTTAAAATGTTTGAATTCTTAGTTTACATATGCTTGTTAAAGTTGCTAGGAAAAAATATGTGAGATATCCTTGTATTTATACTTGTTTATGCCAAATTTTTGATAATTACAACAATGCAAGCCGACATCAGATCTAGGAGGATAAAATACCTTGGTGCCAAGAATTTGAATTTAAATTAGGTTTAAACTAAGTTGGACTCAGACGCCAGTTGTGGTGTATGAGTCCCATTAGGCTAAGTTTGGGACATATTTTTCAAGAAAGGCTTAGTTTTATGTTAAATTCAAATCTATGCCCCAAGACCTAGGTGGGACCCATACACCCAAGGTGGCGCAGGAGTCCCAAATCACTAAATCTAGGCCATTCAATTCAAAATCATTAATTTTTTATTGGTCACTTGATATATGTCAGGATTATCGTCATAAAGATGTATTAATTAAGGCTTGTGAATGCAAAATAAGGCCACTTTAAGGCATAAAGAAGCACAATTTTAGTAGGTAGGGCCCAAACAAATGTGAAAATGTCAAGGACAAAATTTTTATACACTGTAACATCCATCATGAAATCATTTCCAAAAATAGACCTATTATATTGACCATTCTCACCTAGCACTATCTCCTTTTCCATACTTACATTTTCCTAAAATGGAAGTCACTAGAAATCATTGAAATATTTTCTTTAATTATGTAATCATTATGTTCAACCACTATGGTTCAAGTGTCTCTAGTTAAAATCTCTTCTTTTTGAAACTTTGATTTTTCTTTATGTTGCATCATCTCCATCTCCTCTATATCTTGAATTTGTGTGTCAAGTTTTTCTATTGTTATCTTTGGTTCTTTATCATCTTTCAACCTTTTTTCTTAAAATCTATTAATCAACCTTTGAAAAAATTCATCAAATGAATTTACTTGAATGTGATCTTGAGTGTTGATACCTTGGTACCACCAATCATGAGCAACTCCTTCAACGTGCAAGATTACATACTAAATGGAAACTTGCTCCTCCATGGAACTAAAATAGTAGTAGTCTTGGATCTCAAATAAGCATTCTCTGACTGAGATCTTGTCTATCCCATCAAAAGTTAGTGCTAAAGATTTTGTGACATTGATCCCATGATCTCTTCCACTAGAGTGTGAATGTTGTTTATGACCCTTGATGGCCATCATGCTCTGCATCTGAGTGATATAATTACTTTATGGAATTACATTTCTAAAACCTTTATCTTGATTTATATATGTTTCTCTAATAGCTTATAGATGTCTAGCCAAAGCTTCCATATGATCAACCATCTTTTAACTCCTCTTTTCATTTGCAAAATATGATCAAACCATCACATTGGAAAGATCATGGATCTAATACCTCTTCTTGATTGCCAAATTCACACAACAACATGCAGGAAAGATGTAATCACCTTACCTCTCCTGAAAAAGATAAACGATCATTAAATCGATCATCTTCCAAGGTCCTAGGTGTTGGGCCACAATGTACTATTTTGCTAAGTGGTTAATGAGGTTGTAATATTCAAGGGGCTTGCTAGTTATTGAGTTTCTTAGTTGTTGCAAGATTGAATTCCTATTTAAACTTACTCTAACTGGGTGATAAAAAAGGTAAAAGATATATCAGGGATGCACAAGAGAACAAAATGTTGATTCATCTAATTAACCATACCTGTTACTCTTTAAGGAACTTCCTAACTTAAACTGCAAAACAAATCAATTTGTAATCAATACAAAGTTTTATTCATTCATAGTGCAAATATTTAACAATATATTTCAAATCACAATTCGAACAAAACAAAAGATAAAAGTTCATTGAGTTCCCTTGAAGAACTTCAAATCAAATAGTTAACCAAATAAATATCATTCCATAGTAAAACATGAAGCAAGTTTAAATCTGGTAGTTTTTGCTATGATGAAACATATAAACAACATTTAGAATTCTGGAAATTTCACCAGTGTATGAAAACCAGTATCTTCATATCCACCCAGCTACACTAAGAATGCAAGAAAATTGTATCATCTACCCTACTGCTAAATTCTAATCAACTCTAAGCAAAATGTCTAACTGATTTTCCTACAATTCTAACCCCTTCAAAGTGAGTATATTTTACAATTAATAGGCCAATAATTCCATAATTCCTACTAAAACAACTCATCAAAAGCTGTAGCATTCAATCATTCTTCAAAAGAAACTTCCCATTTCAACTCCAGTTTATCTTTGGTTGACTTTAGTTCTCAATTGCAATTCCCATTTTTAGCTTCTACTTGGTTTGAACAACATTTGTAGTTTCTATTTTAACTCCAAGTTCTCCATCTTGCATGATGTAAAACAACATCCTTCTCTAGAAATTACTCCAAGTGGGCCCCTCATATCTTTAGTTTATTTCCAGGTTGACAATCTCTTGTGAAAATCTACCCTTTTAGTTCCAAATCCTTAACATCACCTGTAAACCATAAAACATATTAATTGATAAAATTAATGAATCAATAATTAATTCCAAGATTAATATATTTTACATTATTTCAATCAAATATAAATTAAAATCATAATTTTCATAATAGAAATAATAAATACCTTCTTTAAATTAGTGTTATTTTGGAACAAAATAACATTTAAAATAATTTCTTATGTAAATTTAAACTTTGGTGCCACTTTCAAACTGGGAGAGTACCTGCACAACATATTAACCCACAAAATTATTACTTCTAATAATAAGTACAAAATTGATTTGTAAAATCAGTCAATTCATTTTGATTATCCAAAATCAACAAATTTAATAGAATGAACAAATTAATCAATTTCATTGCTTCATGTTTTTTGTGTAATTTTGTTAAGGCAGCTATGACCACAAAACCAGAGCAATTGCAACTTCAACATCTGATGAGGTTCTGTGCATATACATTACTTTGGTACCATGAAACCAAACTCCTTTACAATTGATTAAAGTTTATCAAATAAAATCCATTTTGTATTCACTCCGCAACAATTATATTCCATGAGATGAGATTCTCCATTTAAACAATTTTCTTATTCAACCAACTATTCGTGCCATCCTCCATTTTTCTTACTGCATTGACATAAAATATTTTAAAAGCCTTCAGCCCACCCATTTTGTCAATACTAGCAATTATGGCATTCCTCATTCCACATTCCTTTGAGTATCTTTCACATAGTTCACATGTCTTGTATATGCCTCGACACTTTGTTTCCAATCTCCATTTCATCACACACATCTATTTGAAAGCTTTAAAAGCCCTTTTAACAAGTTCAATTTTGTGTCATTCTGCAATCATCGCTATGTAAGTTACATCATGTCTTTTCAGGCACTCTGTAAAAACAACTCATGTGCCCTGTCTAATTGCCAACACATATTGCATACATGTCTACCAAGGCAGTTAGAGATTCAATATATCTATCAAAGATAAAGTTCCGAAGGCATGGCTTTACATCTACGAATTTCCTATGTTAGGAGTTTGTAAAGCATTATCCATAACGTCATTTTGTGGGTACCATACAATAACAAATTCCATGAGACGTCCTTGTCAAGTAGGAAGGATGGAAACAAGGTTGTGAAATCTGCCTTTTCACCAGCCGATTACATTGGCTTGGAAGTCCTTAACGTTTTCCATCAAATTGATTTTGTATTTATCCCGCAACCATTACATTAAGACTACATTTCTCAAAGGCATTTAATCAAACAGTTTCCTTGCCCTGTCGATGCTTCTACAATTTGTATTAAGATATGACATCGCTTGGAGGCATTCTGTCAATAGTTTCATACGGTCTCCATGCTTCCATGTTTTGTTTGTATGTCAAATCAGCTATTACTACATTTTTTATGAAAATTTCACTCTCGAATTCCTTTTTGATGGAGCTCCAAACGTAGGGGATTCACTGGTAACAGTCACTCACAACACTTTATTTGCCAGAACCATTGCAACTACAACATTTGATTGATCTACTTTGATAATTTTGATCAACATTCATTCCCTTAGATCTTCGTGGCATTTTTCAGAATCACTCGCCTAGTCGATGCCCCCCTTTCTTGAAAGTTTAGGACGTGTTTTCAAAAAATCCATTTATGTAGATCCTGTGATCATGCATGCCATGAGATGACATCTCTTTAAAGCATTTTTTCGAATGGTTCATGTGCTTTGTCCATGCTTTACATTTTTCGTTTATGTCTGCTAGCGCAGTTGCAATTATCTTTGCCTAAAAAATTGATCTGTGCTCTTTCTTGTAATCATGATGATCCTTGAGACCACATTCCCTCGAAGCATATCCCTATAACATTGTATTCCATTCGGTGACTCTTTGAGGTGTTTTGTCAAGTGGTTCATAGCGTTCATCTATGCCTCCACATTTTGTGCGCATGTCTACTCGGGAAGCAAAGAGAAAGCTGGCAAAGGCAAGGGTTTCGACCTTTAGACTATTCGATTGTATTTGATCGAAGGTTCTTTCAAAGTCTATTCACCAAATGCATTTCGTGCCTTCCTGCACTCATCACACTAATGAGATGACATATCGTTCAGGGTTCTTTCAAACTTTCATAGCACCTTGCCTTGGTTCTCATGTGTTTTGCATTCATGCCTCCCAAGGTAGCTTCAACAAAATCCATTTTGTTCATATTCTGCAATCATTTCATTCCATGGGTTGCATTCCTTTAAGGCACTTTCAGACAGCTCACACGCCTCCCTTCCAAATCATCATGGATAGGAGGATGCTAGCACAGATTCCATTAAAAGTCATTTTGACACATATTGTATGCGTTTCCTTGGCTGCTAAATGACTGCATCAAATTTACTTAAAAGCTTCTAAACCTTGTTCAGCAAATACATTTTATGCATATCCTTAAATCACGATGTTCCAGCGCTCTGCACGCTACATTTGTTGGGTTTGGTGAAGCTTGAAGCTCAAATATTTTAATTATAATGGTAGTTTCTCTCATACTCGAAACATATGCTTTTTTTGTAACTGACTTCTCTTTGGCATGTATTTACTAATTTAGAAATTGATTGTTTTGGTGGATTTTTTCATTTTGGAGATGAGACTAAATTATAAAAGTTGCTACTGCTTGAATATTATTTATTGTATTGTATTAAGAATTAATAAAAGAGAAGCCCTGCTGAAAGTGGATGTAGCCATTGTTGGGAAAATGACTATAAAATCTTGTGTTCTTGTTTGTGTGTGTTCTTGTTCATTCATTTTATTTTTACAATCTTTTTCTTTTGTTTATTCTGTTGTCATTAAATTCAACAATTGGTATCAAAGCTTGGTGGAGAAGCTCGGTGCTGGAAATTGGTGAAGAATTTATGGAGCCATGGATGGTACAAACAAATGGAAGATTGAGAAGTTTGAAGGTTAGAACTTTGGTTTGTGGAAGGTGCAGATGAATTCATTTCTCATCAAGCAAGATCTCTCAAATGCATTGGCTGGTAAAGCCAAAGGGCAAGGTTCTTTGTTAGACGAAGATTAGGAGAAACTGGCTAGGAAAGCAAGAGCAACCATTTTTCTTTCATTGTCTAGCAATGTTTTATTTAATGTTTCAGCTAACAAGACAACCCAGGAGTTGTGGGATAAACTCTCTTCAATGTACGAGATGGCATCAACTTTGAACACGATATTCATTATGAAAAAGTTATATAATTTGAAAATGCAAGAAGGTGGAATTATGTCGAATCATCTAAATGAATTCAATACCTTAGTCACCCAATTGATTTATGTGGGTATTAACTTAGATGATGAAATCAATGCAATTTTATTATTGTGTTATTTACCAAATAGCTGGGAAGGTGTGGTGATGATATTTAGCACTTCAGTGGCTACCAAAAGTAAATTAAAATTTGATGATGTTGCAGCCACTCTTCTCAGCGAAGACATGTGGAGAAAAAATCAAGAACCCTCATCTACTGATGCCTTGACTGTTGTAAGTACTAACAATAGAGGAAGGGGTCAAGATAAAGGTAGAAATAGCAATAGAGGAAAATTGAAGTCCAGGGGAAAAACAATGATTGTTGGTTTTGTGAAAAACTGGGCCACATAAAAAAGAACTGTTGGAACTATAAAAAGGCAAAAGAAAAGATGATAAATAATGAAGCCAACACAAAATACCAAGAAGATGTAGGTGTTCTTATTTTAACCAAAGAATAAATTCCAACTAATGTTTAGGTGTTTGATTCAGGTTCATCATTTCATGTCACTCCGTGCAAATAGTATTTCAAAAATCTACAAATTGGAAACTTCAGTAAGGTTTTCTTGGTAACAATAAATCTTGTGTTCTTCTTGTATTTTTTTAAGATTTTTTTATTTTCTACAGTTTATTTTGTGTTTTTAGATCTTTTTATTTTTTTGGTGAAAAAGTTGTTTTGAAAATTGTGAAGAATTTTCAAGAAAATGGACGTAGCAGCTTTGGATGGTTGGGCTCGAGCTCACATATCTTGGTCATGTGGCTATGGAAAGAGTTTTGATGAAGTGGGAGCTATTCATATAGATGGTGATAAAGATTTATGGGCTTCTCAGAAGAAGCTTTTGGATCAGTTAGATGAAGTTGATTCTGTTATTGAGGAGTTTCTTGGTATGTTGGAACCTGGTAGTGACATGGAGTAGATGCATGAAATAAAAAGTGTTGTGGCTTAGTTTGGAGAAGTGGAAGAGGTAAAAGAAAAAGAGAGAGATGATTTATTGATGAAGATTGCAAAAGTAGAGGTAGAGTGGAATGCATTGATTGCAAGTAGTGCAAAAGCTTCTACAAGAAATACAAAAAACTCATTATTTGAGACGGGGTTTGGTAATGTCATTTATTTTGACATGGAGCCCATTAGTGCTAGGTATGGTTATCAAAGCGGTCCTAATGCTATTGCATATGGTGATGGATATGATAGTGTAACTATGTTTGCGTGGAAAGGAGAGACCCTTCAAGAGTACTGGTGGTGTATAGAAAAGCTTTTGGATTGGTGCCATGGTAGAGGTCCATATTTGATTCTAGTTGTGGGGGAGGAAATAGAAAGCTTAAAATCCATGGAGGTTATTAAATCTAATGTGCTTTGTAGGAGACTCATTTGAAGTGTTCTTGAAAAAAAATTGGCGAAGCTAAAATGTTCATTGGGGTTGATGTAAATGCCTACAGTGGGGGATATCTATGATCAGCTATCTCAAGCAATATTTGGTCTTCAAGTGGGATATTTTTGGGTTCGGTGAAGCCCAAATATTCTAATTATAACAATAGTTTCTCTCACACTCAAATTAGATGGTTTTTTTGTAACTACTTTTTGGTATGTATTTGCTAATTTAGAAGTTGACCGTTTTGGTGGACTTTTCCATTTTGGAGATGAGACTAAATTATAAAAGTTGCAACTGCTTGAATATTATTTATTATATTGTATTGAGAATTAATAAAAGAGAATTCCTACTGAAAGTGGATGTAGCCATTGTTGGGAGAACCACTATAAAATCTTGTGTTCTTGTTCATTCATTTTATTTTTGCAATAGATTTCTTTTGTTTATTCTGCTGTCATTAAATTCAACAACTTTGAGGTCTCATTGTACGTGCATGGGATTTCATTTTTTCTTAGACATATCTGCTTGCAAGAGTCACCAAGACTCTTGTTTCCCACCACACATTCCTCTATAAAATTTCAGGCTCAAGAATTTAACTTTTTATGGACCCCCCTTTTGAATGGTGTCGAGATGGGGATCGGGAAAATACTTGCACTTGACCATTTTTTCCCTTTTTTAGTGCCAAATTCTCTTCCCATTCTGAATTTTGAAAATACTGTGGATTGAAAATTGAAAAAATACTTGCACCCAAAACCTTTTGACTTTGAGGTTGAGTGTTTGCCCCGACTTTGCCATCCTAAATTTTAAACATTAAAAGAAAGGTTCAGGTTAGGTTTTAGAATTTTATTGTAACCTGAATATTTTACTTTATAATGAATTCAAAATATGCTAACACCTTTATTATTTATTTTACAGAGTTTTTGACTTTTATGATTTTTAACTTTTTATGATTTTAAATTTAAATTGAAAATACTCTTATTCAAATCTAAAATTCAAATCTTTTTTAAATTAAAAATTTTTATTTCTAAATTTTATAAAAAGATTTTAATTTATTTAATTTTTTTTTTTTTTTACACTAACTTTTAAAAAATTATTTATTTATTTTATTTTTTCAAATTTACATTCTAAAATTTTAAATTTTAAATTTAAAGACTTTTTTCTAAATTTGATTTTTGTATTTTTTTTGTTTTGTGTTTTTTGTATTTTAAATGTTTTAATTTTTGTATTTTTTGACTCTAAGGGAAATGGAAAAAAAGGACAGGAAGAAAAAAAATCAAAAAAAAAAAGAAGACACAACAACAAACAAAACTAGACAAACGACAAAGATGAAAACGAAGAGATGAGATGAAAATGAACACATGAAGCAAAAATGAAGCCGAAGAAATGAAGAAGACTAAAATGACCAAATGGTAAACTAGAAACAAATGAAACAATGAGATGAGGAAAAAGATGAATGAAAATAACCAAAAAAAACAAACGATGCAATGACCGAAGATGAGACAAAGCAAAATCGATCGGAGATCGGGATCAGGAATAGACTCGACATAGGAACCTTCAAAGAATGCAAGGTTCTGAGAAAGTTCTGAAACCCAATTCTGATAGGGAAAAATAATGAGTGTGGGAGTCAAGATTAGGAAGGAACCAAGAACAAGAACCTTGGAAAGGTTCCACCTTTCCTAGTTTCGGTTTCAATCTAATACACCAATTCTGAATCAGACAAAAGAAAAAAAAGGAATCAAAGATCACAATCGAGATGGAACCAAAACTTGAAACCCTAAAAGGTTTCAAGTTTCGATTTCATTTCGAAACCTGATTCTAAAAAATAAAGATGACAAGTAAGCAGAGATCAAAATCAGGATGAGACAAGGAAATTGAACCTTTGATAAGCGCAAAGTGTGAGTTCCAGTTCGAAACCTAACTTTGACAAAGAAAAATGAAACAAGGCATAAGAAAAGATGAAAACGAGAATGATAAAGCATGAACACAACAAACCAAAACAAAGAAATAGGAGGAAAATAGAGGGGTCCCCAACATTGCGAAGAAAAAATTTGGGGTGTGTACATAGGGAATAGCACCATTGTAATGTCTCTTGCTAAAAAAATTAATTAGATTTGAAATAATAACAACCTAACTCAAGTTTACAAATTTCATAACATAAGTGAAATCAGGTATGAGATAAACCTCACCAAAATGAGTAAGTCAAATGCTTAAAGGAATGCAACTAGAATTTGATGATAGATTAATAAAAATACCATGGAAATACATCAAATTTACTATTATAAACAACATCTTACAACAAACCATATTTGTACAAAAATACATAGAGAAACCTCACAAATGCAAGACAAAATATGCACCAAATGGATGCCAAACTCAACACAACTCATCAAACCAAACTCCAATAATCTAAGAAAAAATGTCACTTCAAGATATGTCACTGATACAATGATATATTTTTCAATCTACAACAATAACAAATTGAAGCACACAACTCACTTATTCTCAAAACTACACTTGGAAATACTGAAAGAAATACTCTAAATTAAAATCGATGAAGACAAATGTTGGTATTTGTATGAATTTGATCCCAGAGATGATCAAAACCACTAACTTCAAGCCTCTGAATCATTGCTTTATTAGCCTTGGATTTCTTCCTTCTACGGTTTCCCAACTTGAGAAGAAAATATCACAACCTATGAAAATAACATGCATTGAATGAAACCACAAAGGAATAAATTATATTTTATACGTGTTTCCTTTTTGAGGAAGCTTATTGGACACCCAAATCCCATGCCCAAGATGGGAATATTTCATGCATGCACCATTAACTCCCATCATAATATGCCCCATGAAAACTTCCATGTGTCAATTGAAGTCTCACAACATAATTTACCGAAAATGCTCCAAAATAAATCCTTCCAATTTTCAACACCCCATTTGGACCCATGATAATAAAATTAAAATAAATATTAATTTGTTTCCTAAATATGATATTATAAATTTATCTTGAAAATCCAATTTACTCTATTTATCCATAGGTCTCAAGATTGGAAATTTTGAAAACTAGGTTTACTAAAAATAGTAAATTCTATTTTTTTTTAAATAGGACATCATAAAAAAATGGGAACCTTGACATCTTTGTAAACAAGAAAACCTTAAATGGAAATGAAAGGACCTATAAAAAGAAAGGTTCGTTCTTCAAATGAAAGGAAAAATGGGGGCCAAGACGCATATGTGGAAAGGAAAGCAAGACATGAAATATAAAGGGAATATCCAATGAAGAAGAAAAAGTAAATCCAAGTAAGAAAATAAGGTACAACAAAGAAGAACAAGGAAACCTAGACATTATCTCTAAAGCCTCCAAGAATCATGATCTTGAATAAAAATTATAATAAAAGGATAAAATGTAATAGCCCTTATGGATAGTGGGGTAACCCCAAACTTTATTGAAAAAAATTGGTTGTTGAAATGAAATGAGAAACAAAAGATTTTAAGGGCTTTAAAGTAGTCTTAGCTGATGGATCCACTTTCGTATGTGCTAAAAAATTCCTCAACTAAGCATAACCTTGGGAAACAATACAATCAAAGAATATTTCTATGTAGTAAATTTAGGGGAGAGTGATATGTCCTAATAAAAAATGGGAGAGTGTCTCTATGGAATTCATAAATGGACATCAAAAAGTATGGGAAAATATTGCATTTACATGGTGGTGGATTTCCTCACCAAATATGCACATTTTATTACAATATCCACCATTTATAGGGTTCCTCAAGTAGTCGATGTCTTTTTCAAGAAAATCTTCATATTACATGGCCTCCCTAGAAACATCATCAGTGATAGAAACAACTGATTCCTTAGCCTATTTTTGCAAGAACTCTTTCAACTAGTAGGGAAAAAACCCACACCAAGTACAATCTACCATACCCAAACCAATGGACAAACAAAAAATGTAACCAAATGGATAGAAGGATATTTAAGGAGCTATGTCACAGGTCAAGAAAATACATGGATCAAGTGGTTGTACCTTGGAGATTATTGGTACAACACAACACATCACATGTCAATAGGGATGAGTCCCTTCAAGTCCTTGTATAGATATGATAGATCCTCATTTGGAAGTTTGATCCTTCAAGGAATCCATGTACTAGGAGCCAAGGAATTTATGCAACATAATATGGATATTATGAATACACTCAAAGATAATGTAGATCAAGCCTAGAATAAAAAAAAAATATTTATGCTAAACAAAAAAGAATGGAAAAAAATTTTGAAGTTGGGGATTTTATTTTTTTAAGGCTAGAACCCTATATTCAGTCATCAATCAAGGAAAGTGGAGATGAAAATCCTTAACCTAGATTCTATGGACCGTATAAAATATTGTGAAGAATAGGAGAGGTTGACTACGATTTCGAACAACCAACTAATAGTAAGATTCGTAATGTCTTTCATGTCTTTCATCTCAAAAACGTGCTAGGACAACATGCCACTCCATGTTCAAAATTGCCCTCATTGGACGATGAAGGTTAGTTAATTCTAGAACCCAAGATCATTCTTAATAGGTGGGAGAATAAATTAAGGAAAAGAATAACCCTAAGTATCTTGTTAAGAGGAAAGGGATTCCAATTGAAGATGCAACATGGGAGGGTGCCAAGATTTTTTATCATACAAATTTCAAATTTCTTTAGGAAAAGAAATCTTGGGCGGGGACGACTACTATTCCCCTAATTATAAATTAATTCATGGGTCCTTGCATGATCATGGGGGTCTAAACTAGGCCCTTATGTGACAATGAAAATTCAGAAAAGAAGAGTTAGGAAGCTTGACCTAAAAATTTGAATAAATTATTAACATAATTTGGGAAATATATGTAAAAACAATTTTTTTAGAAATTTGCATTTAGTTTTTAAGATATTATTTCTTTTTTGAAAAAAATAAATCTATTTGGTGAAAATTTGAAATTTCAATGTAGTAGTACTAAATTTTCAAGAAAAAATAAAAAGTAGGTATATACATATGACCAACCTAAGTACAAGAATATATATATATAATTTATTTGAAATTTTCAATATAAGTAGAGGAAACATGAATAGATGTCCCACATTTTTTTTGCAAGTAAACAATTAGTTATGAATTTTTTATTAAACATTTTAAAAATATTAAAACTTGTTTGTGTGACCACTATAACTTGGTCAAAAAATTATGAAATTTATTTATTTTTATCCTATAGTATGGTAAACATGGAATGCACGAAATTTTTTAGATTCATAAAGTGTGAAATCATTTAAGAATTATATATGTTTTTCAATCAACCTATCAATTAGGACTTTAGTTAGAGTGTATGTATAAAATTAGTAATAATTATCTATTTAATTCCAAATAAGGCATATCTTACATTTTTGTAAAGTTGACAATTTTTTCAATAAGCCCTTTGTGTTTCATAAAATTTGGATAAAAAAATTTCATCAACCATTTTTTTGTCATATCGCCACATTTTAGATGCCCATGATCCTGTACTCACCCTCATTATGAGAAGGAAATGATTCCTTAACTCTATGAATATAGTTTATGATAAAAAAATAATAAAGGAGTTTATATGTAGTGAATTAGAGGTAGTAGTTAAACAAGAAAAGCTAGCATCGATTAAGTGCTACTAAGGCATGTCTCCATTCATAATGGTATCTATCCCCATATAGCCACCCCTTTTGGGGATTTACAAGGTATAAATGTGGAGATCATATTGGGATTATGAAGCCTTGCAACATGAGCATGAAGTATCGATGGTTTGTGTTGGTTGTTTCTACATTTTAATTGATGTCAAAATGGTGAAAACTATATGGGAAGTCTACTTGGTTTACTAGAAGTTGTTCTCAGCTGGTAATATCCTTTGTGATAGGATAGTGTGTTGGTATTTGAGTCCATAATTCACTGTAAGATTTGATATGACTCTAATTTCTAAACCATATTATCATGACTCATTTAGAAAACAATATCCTAGATATTGAGATGTTTTTGTTTGTGAGAAGAAAATTATCTCTGTCAGAGTTCAACTCTGTATTCTACCGTTGTTCCTTGCTTGCCATATTGTGTAGGAGTATCCACATTTTATTAAGGTGAATATTAATATGTTGTGGTTTTGTTGGTAGTCTTTATGATGGAGATATGATGGGAAATTAATGTGTTCTTAGATCCAAAAGGTTTTTTCTTTGAGGTTTATTTGTTGGTTTGGAGAATTGTGTTCTAGTCTTGGCTGAGTTAGCATATGAAATATATTATGGAGACTAGTTATGTTTTATGGATGTTAGTCGACCTAGTATAATGCACTACATGGATTAAATGTTTAAATTATATATAGTGCTGAAAAGGAGAGTTTTGATTATTTTGTCATCTAATTAGGCTGACCTAATTGATGAATAAGATATGCATGTATATATATCAGATATTTTGAGGAATGAGAATTTTGAAGGTGGAGAGAGTTTGGAAGTATGGTGTGTGAGTGAAAGTGTGTGTGGAAGAAAGGTCTGTGCCTAAATACTTTATCAATTGTGGATCAGTACAAATTTGTTGAGCACTTGTTGTGTGAGGTAGTACTTCATACTCAAAGCTTCATTGGAATTGACCCTTGCACATTGAAGGTGTATTCTCTTAGTTCAAGTCTTGGTAGTGAGCCACTATCTTTCATCTTGGCAGTTAGCCATCTTTTATATTCAAGTAGTGAGCCTTTTTAAGGACAATGAGTCTTGGTAGTGAGCCTTATAATATTTTGTATCTAGATATAATATATTGTGAGTTAACCCTCACCATGGTTTTTCCATTTTTAGGTTTTCCATGTAAAAATCCTAGTGTTCATGTGTATGGTTGCATTGATTTGTTTTTATGTTCCTTCTTGTTGATTCAGTCAGAATTGTAATAATGATAAGATGGATTTTATTGTGCTTTTATGGAATACTGATTCACCCCCACCTCTTAGTATTTTAGATGTTCAAAAATTTGTTTCAAAGATTAGTTCCTCGAAGGAAGCCTAACAGCTTGAGGAAGGTCTCAAAATTTTGGTATAAGAAATATTTTCCTCCAGACGTGGTCTCTACTAGATATTTAGAAGAAATAAAAGATTTGAAGAATAAGTTGATGAAAGTGAATGTGTATATTGAAAAACTATAAAGTAAAAGTTTTGAAGCATGTGATTTATTGGTTAAAGTAGATGAAATTGTCTCTAGCATGCAGCAAGAATTGGATGAAAAGAAAAGAACTGAAGAATGTTAGGAAATTGAAATTCAAAGAAAGATGGATGAATGCATAAATCTTGATGAAGAAGTAGAAATCTTGAGATTTGATCTGAAAAAGGAAAGAAGCTTTGAAGAAAAATTCAAGTTAATCTCGAAAATGCTTGATGAATTGATTACTTCTTAGAGATTGGCAATGGATAAAAGTAGTTTAAGGTTTGAGGCAGGTGAAAGTTCTAAATAAAAGAAATCTATTGGTAAGAAGACTTGATTCAAAGATGGACAAATCAAGGATCTAAGGAACAATTCCGGAAGAACTCCTGTCATACAACCTAATGCTAAAATGTATTTATCTTTCAATGGTGTTTGTTATTTCTGTAAGAAATTTGGTCATAAGGCAAAGGATTGCAAAAGTAAAATGAATGATTATTTATCATTCTCTGGAAAATATCTTAAGTGCAAGAAGATTGGATATAAGGTTAGTCTATGTGAAAATAAGTTGAATAAAAGAAAAAAATGGAAGGAAGAATGTTGTTTGTTGTAAGTGCAGCAATCCAAAACACCTTGTTAACAACTGCAGAAGAAGAAATAATAATTAGCGAGTGAAGAAGCATGATCATATCATTGATCCAGAAGAAGCAAGAAAAGAGATGAAAAATATTTGGAGAAAGGAAGGAGAATTCAAGGAATTAGAATTAGAATCATTAGTCTTATCTATGTTGACCTTCAGTGCAGATACTCGTGTCAATTTTCGAGTCAAGTAGTGCTAAGGGGGAGGAATTATAAGAAAATCTAATAAACCTCCTCATCAATACTTGTGTCACATCATGACAGAAGTATATTTAATGTGGTAATGAAATTAAGGAATTTTCTCATTCACATGTGTGAAGGATGAAGTTTGCAGAATTTGAAACAATGGAGGTGTACAAAATTTTTGAGGTAATCTACCTACAAATTGAAGCATTTATTGAAAAATCATTTGGAATGAAAGGAATAAATTTAGATAATTCAATAGGCTTATGTATTTTTAGAGAAGCATGTAAAGGAAGTTTAGAGAGAAATATAGAGTTTTAGAGTTTGAAGAAGAGATCAAGTTGATTCAAAGTAAGCTCTGGAAGTAGGATATCTATTTATTTCTTATTGACATTTACAGAGGTATTCCTTTTTGCACAATCTTTCTGTTAGAACTGTTAAATTCTAATATTTTCACATGTTGATTTTACTCATTTGGCCTTTCCGTGTGCATTTTCCATTCATATTTTCCCCTTTGGTCCAATTGAATCCATTGAGTCATGCATATTTTACATCATGGTTTGGGTCGGCATGACATTTTTTTTGTCTCCCCAACTTGTTTTTGCTAACTTCTATGTTTTAGGGTGGTCGGCAGGACTTTTCACATGTCTCGGCGATCACATTAGCGGATGGAACATTATCGGCATGTGTTTTGGCTATCAGGTTGAGGTTTCCCCGATCTTCTTTTGTCTTACCGACCGGTGCCTAAGTATTCATTTCAGTGAGAGTTTAATTCTTTGGCGAGGGGTTATGGTGAGGAGGTATGTGTTATAGCGACTTTTCAAGTGGAGGATGATGTATCACTATAAGTTATAGCTATCAGTGTAAGGTCATGGCGAGTGACCTTCGGTCTCGCCGACCTTACATGTTGATTTACTTTGATGTATATATCACTATAAGGTTGGCTGTGTCTTGGCGAGCATGTGGTCCTGGGGGACTTTCGGCATAATATGGAATTCTCTACTTAGCATCTCCCTGAGTGTAATGAGCTACAATGACATACATGCAGAGGTTGTATTTCGGCAGGAGTTTATTCTTGTCTTGGCGATGCGGGGATGGTTAAGGCCTTTGGGTATGCCTTGTCTACTCTCTATAAGGTCTTCCCGACACTATTAAGCTACAACGATAGTGAGTGAGTGTGTGGGTGCATTGGTGTGGGCGTCCTATGTCTTGGCGACATATAAAGAATAAGGTGGGTTTTCGGAAAAACATAATCAACTCTCTTTGATGTCTCACCAAAGGTGGAGGGCTATAGTGATGAACAGAAGAACAAAGGGTTGCTTCTTGTTTTTTGGCATAACGATAGCCTGGTCTCAGCAACATGTGAATAATAAATGATCTTCGGTGTAGCCCAATGAATCTATATGATGTCTTGATGACAGTGGCGGGCTATAATGAAACAAAGGAACACTATGGGGTTTCGATATGACAAGTAGACTGCTACGACCACTATGAATGAAATGTTTGAATTGCCTTTGGCATAAGTTGCGATGTGTCATGTTGACTCCCTCACTGTTAAAAAATAGAAATTCATCACTGGACCGACATGAATTTGAATTGGTGACTGTTGTTGGCCGACCTGTTTGGAGCCTGATTTTCATGCTGGGCCGACATGATGTTTTATTTTGATATTTTCCTCATGCTGGGTATAAGTAAGCATGTTGTAGTTGTTAATTGACCACCAGAGATCAAATTTTTTGATACACTACAAGTAGATACATTAGAATAAAATTATCAAACCAGAGGCTATTGTTGCATGATTTTCACAATGGAGGTATTTATGAGATTTAGTTGATGTTGTTGCATTTTTCTGGTGTCAATTATCTGTTGAGTTAAATGAAAAATATTGTTAAGTTGTCACCATGAATGGTTTTTCTGGTTGTTTAAGTTGACATAACAAGTTTATGTTCAATTTATCAATACACATTTACTGTATTCGTGTGATTAATCAATTGGTTCTTTCAAGCAAAGATTAAATCCTTTTATTGATCACAGTAATCAAAGAGATTCATTTTGGATTATTAAAGTAGAACTTAGTAGTCACAAAATTTCATGTTCATACAAGTTATGAATAAATCATATGCCAGATAATTTGTATCTAATCTGACTCTGTATACCCAACAAGGCACTAGTCTCTTCATTTCACTATTTGAATCCATTTCATTTTTTTTATATATATTAATTAAGCATCCTAGGATTTAGATCAGAAGGTAGCTATTAGGTTTGGTTTCATTTGTTCACTATTATCTGCCATTATGGACAAATTATTTCAGAAAGATAATCACAAGTTAAGTTTGCATTGTTCAAGAGAGGTACACCCGCCTTGGTCTTGCAACACTAGAAGAGTAGAAGGTTCAATTCTTTCGAACCTTGGTTTGTTACCCTAAAACATTGTGAATGCTTAGCAATCTTTCGTGGTTCAAACCTACATTTTTGAGAGCTAACAAATTGGTGACTCTGTTGGGGACAATTAGAATCAAAGCCTTGCTTGTAGAGTCAGAATTATTATACAGACTCTGTTGGGAACCAGAAATATAAATCATTTTCTCACTTTCAGAAAAGTGAGTGGCGACTCTGACAGTAAATTTTTTACACAATTTTACCATGAATAGAAGAAGATCTCAGTTCAGGGGAGGTCATACTGGAGCTCCTACTGGTAGCAGCAAATGGACACATAAAAATGACAGAGTTGATAAGGGAAAATGGATCAATGTGGACATGTGCATGGCTGACAAAAGAGCACATGATGAAACATACAATTGCTATGACACATGGAGAAATGATTCAAGTACAAAACCTTGTACTCCTGAATATCAAAGAAATCCTTTTTCTTTTGATTCTCAGAAACAGGTTGAGTTTGAAGCTAGACTTGAGCCTAAACAACTTAGAATTTAGCATGAATATGATTAGAGGATGAAGAGTAGCCAAAATATCATTGCTGGTCATGAGCTTCCTGATGAAGCAAAAGCACTATTGGAATAGAAAGAGAAGAGAATAAGGGAGCTAGAAGCTAAATTATAGAAGACCCAACTTAATTATCAAACATCTGGTGGCCCAAAGTATGTCCCACCTCACAAGCAGGGCAGTCATGGTGCAAGGCCTTCTGGTCCACCCGTGTCTCCTCACCATCAGGGTGGAAATCATTATAGGCAACCAGATCGTCCATCTCATATTCCCACACAACACACAGGTATGTATCCACCACCTGGTCAGAATTATATCCCTCATCATAATGCGCAGTACAATAATCACATGCCTCAGTATCAACATCCACCTATGCCTCCCTCTCACCAATATGCAACGATGATTAGGTAGTTTGATTTGGTAGGTCTCAATCCATGCCCTTACCTTATGGATAATAGCTGGAGAGGTATGATTCCCAATTTTATAGGGAGTAATGCAATCACTGCTGAAGAGCATCTAAGGAATTTCAATGTGGCCATTCAAGACATAGGTATGTCATATGAAGATTTGCACATGAGGCTTTTTATGATGTCACTTATTGAAGATGCTAGGGATTGGTTTAACAGCTTGCCAGAAAATTCAATTAACTCTCTCCAAGTATTTCAAGACATATTCTTAGAACAATATGGGAATCAAAATGCTCCAGATGCAGCTTTTCATGAATTGGTGAAGATTAAGAAAAATCAGAATGATTCAATTTATGATTTCAACCACAAATTCAACAAGTTGCATACTAAAGTCCCTCCTAAATCAAAGTTGTCAGACTCTGCTGCATTGAGTGTTTATTTAAGTGCATTTGATCCCAAAACAGGGTACAAACTGAGAAATAGATTTCCAAGAGACTTGGCTGAAGCACAGAAAGTTGCATTGACAATTGAAAATAACAGGAAGGTTGCTAGTGTAACTAATAAAAGAGACAACCTGAGGCCTCCCCAACAAAATAATTATCAGTATAGACAAGAGAACACATACAGAAATGAAAATAGAAATGAAAGGCTGAGGATGCATGATATGCCTTACAATACAAACTGGAAAGATGGGAAACCTATTGCATCTAGGCCAAGAGGCAAAGAGACCCTTGATCCGTTGAGCAAGAAAGGGACTTACATGGTGAGTAGTAGTTACTTTTGTGAAGTGTGTAATCAACCACATTCTCCAAACTATTGTGTTGTAGCTCAGAATATGCAAGAGGACAGAATGTTGATAGAAAATGATGGAGAAGATCATACTGTGTATCTGACTTCAAATGTTCTTCATTATGTTGAGGAAAGAGATTTTTCTTCAGAGGATGAGGGCAATGAATATGATGTCTCCAATCAGAAGTATAATGTCCATATGGCTGAGTAATAGATTTTTAATGATTCTGATGAGGATTACATAGAGCCACATCTTGTTGAGACACTTGTTTAATACAATGTGGGGAGACCTACAATAGATGAAATACAAAGAATTACTATTGCTACTGTTGAGCAAGCACGAAGTAAGTACTGACTGAGAAACAGAAGAGTAAATGACCCAGATGGAGTTCCTGGGGGAATTTTTATAAAAGATCATAAGACAACACAGGAAGTTGCAAAAGAGCAAGGAAATGAGCAGCATGATGAAATTAAACAAGAATCAGTCCAGAATAAGGAAGTGAAGGAATTAGATAAAGAAATATTGATGCCTGTGTAGTCTAACAAAAAAGAAAAAGAGGAAAGCAAGAGAGAAGCGCCAAAATTAAAGAAGAATGTCAAGATGGAGGGCTCTTCTTTTGATTTCACTCAGGAATTGTCCTAGGTAAGGATGTTTGTTCCACTTCTTGAGTTAATGAAAATTAAAGAATACAGAGATGATGTTGTTCAGTTGCTTACAAACGGGAGTAAGAAAAATATGAATTGTGAAGAAGTTAACACGGAGGAAAAGGTAAATAATTCTGAGGTTTGCTTGAATGATATTTTATCAACTCCTCCACAAGTGGATCCATTCTTCACCTCGTTGCTTATAAGTAATAAATTACTGAAGAACTGCATGATAGATTCTGGTGCTACTATAAATATCATGCTAGTAGGTGTTATGAAGCAGCTTGGTATATGTGTTGATATCACTGGAGGCAAGTGCTATGCTATGGATAATCGACCTGTTCCTGTGGTTGGTATTATAGAAGGTGTTGAAGTCAAATTAGCTACATATCTGTAGGCAACATATCATATAGACATAACTGTTATCGATACTTCTCAATTCAGAATGCTTTTGTCAAGATAGTGGACTGCAGTTGTGGGTAGGATGTTCAATTTGATTTATCTTATGCTACTATACCAATGAATGGTCAGGAGGTCAAGTTATACAGAGAGCCAAGAATGAGCCAACTTGTTGAAAGTGTGCCACAAGATTGGATCAATTGTTTTTGTGATGTTGATCTAGGGAGTTTCAAGATTGAACCAGCTCAGCCAAAATTAATGAACAGTAACCCAGTTGAGAAACATGTTGCACTTGATTACGATGGTGTCTGAAAGATGTATTTTGATGGGGCATGTAGTCAAGAGGGTAATGGAGTTGGGATTGTATTTGTTTCACCTAGAGGGATGAATTTTAAATACTCTTTCATGTTAGCATTTGAATGTACAAACAATGTGGCAGAATATGAAGCCTTACTGATGGGTTTGAACATAGCTGTGAAACACAAGATTACATTGCTAGCTATTTTGGGTGATTCTGAGTTGGTTGTTTCATAGATTAAATCAAAATATGCAACAAAACACAAAAGATTAAAACAATATAGGAATGCTATATGGGAAACAACTGAATTATTTGATGCTTTTTCAATTGAGTGGGTTGACAGGTCAAAAAACATAATGGCTGATTTTTTAGCAAATGTAGCACTAAAAAGAGATGATATCACACTGGTTGGTGTATCACAGATTGAGTTCAAGATGAGGCCTGCTACTCCTGATAACATTTAAAACTAGCAAGTTTTTAATGATGATGCTGATCTTTTGAAATTTTTGCACTATATAGATCAATATGAAACACAGGAAATAGACTTCAATGCTTTTGTTGAAGAAGAAGATGGTAAACAAACAGTGTTTGGAAAAGAAATATTGCATCTCAAAACAAATAAATTGCCAAAGGGTTTAGTGGCATTGGAAAGGGTGTATGATGGAAATGATAGATCTCTAATGAAGCAAACACTAGTCAGAAAGGAAGATGTTGAAGAGATTAACTTGGGGACTGAAATAGCACCAAGAAAGGTATACATTAGAAAAAGGATTAGCCCTGCAATTAGAAGAATGCTGATAGAATTGCTGAGAAATTACAGGCATGTGTTTGCCTAGTCATATGAAGAGCTGAAGGCGTACAAGGACGATCTATTTCAGCATGAAATACCTTTGAAGCCAGACGCCAGACCTTTCGGATAGAAGCAAAGACCTATTAACCCAACATTGGAGCCTAAGATGCAGGAAGAATTGACAAAGTTCAGGGATGGAGGAATTATTAAGCCAATCAGACATTTAACGTGGGTTTCAAATCTGGTTCCTGTGAGAAAGAAAAATGGTGATATTAGATTATGTGTTGACTTTAGAAATCTGAACATGGCATCTCTCAAGGATAATTATCCTTTTCCCAACATGGAAGCAATATTACATAAGGTGACAGGTTGTGAGCTATTGTCCATGATAGATGGATTTTCTGGATACAATTAGGTCAAAGTCAAGGAATCTGAACAATATAAAACAACATTTACAACTAATTGGGGAACATATGTATACATAAGAATGCCATTTGGTCTCACCAACACTAGAGAAACTTTCCAAAGAGCCATGGATGTTGCATTTGCTGATTTGATTAACATTATCATGGTAGTATACCAAGATGACTTGACTGCTTATTCGAAGAAGGCTAAAGATCATGTGCAACATCTTGAAAAGGTATTTATCAAAGCTCTTGAATATGGTATTAGTTTAAATCCAAAGAAGTGTCATTTTGCAGTCACAGAAGGTAAACTCTTGGGTCATATTGTTTCAAGAGAGGGAATTAGAATAGATCTTGAAAGAGTTGAAGCTATTGATAAAATTCCTATTCCCAAAACTGTCAAAGCTATACAGTCATTCTTTGGTCAAATTAATTTTGTCAGAAGATTTGTTTCTAATTTTGCTGAGATCATCAAGCCCATATCAAAAATGTTAAAGAAAGGATAGAAAATGGATTGGACTGCTGAAGCTTTAGATGCTTTCATGTCTATCAAAAAAGTGATTAAGGAGGCTCTTGTCCTTAAATCTCCAGATTTTACACAGCCTTTTTAGATTTTTTCTTTTGCCTCAATGCATACTATTGCTGTTGTTATGTTACAAAAAAATGATGATGGTTATGAACAACCTATGTCTTTCTTTAGTAAATCATTACAAGGTTCTGAATTGAAGTATGACATTATGGAAAAGCAAGCTTTTGCATTGGTAAAAGTTGTAAAAGCATTCAGACCATATCTTGTAGGAGACAAAGTGATTGCTTATGTCCCTCATGCTGCTATCAAAGATATTTTAACACAATCTGAAGTCACAAGGAAAAGGTGTAGATGGATCAACAAGATTCAAGAGTTTGATATGGAAATACAAATCACTAAGCTGGTTAGAGGCCAAGGTTTGGCAAGACTTATGGCAGAAACCAATTTTGAGGCAAACCAGATCTGCAATGTTGAAGAAGGGGCTGCAATTGCAAGCATTGAGCACACTCCATGGTATACTGATGTTATGCATTATCTTAAATACATGAAGTGTCCAGATGGGCTAAGTGACAACCAAAAGAGAACTTTGAAGTTACAAGCATCAAGGTATGTTTTCATTGATGGAGATTTGTTTTGGAAAAATAGAGATGGTGTATTATTATTATGCTTGGATGAATCACAGGCCAAGCATGTTCTAAGTGAAATGCATGAAGGGATTTGTGGAGGGCACTAGCAAAGACAACTGCACACAAGATTCTCAGGGCTAGGTATTATTGGCCAAAGGTTTTTAATGATTCCTTTACACATGTGAGGAAGTTTGAAGCTTGTCAAAAGTTTTTTGGTAAATTGAAGTATCAGGGTGTTTTACCACTTCGACCTTTGCAGGCCGATGCCCCTTTTCGTCAATGAGGAATTGATTTTATTGGAGAGATACAGGAGAAATCAAGTGGAGGACATAGATGGATACTAGTTGCCACTGATTATTTTACAAAATGGGTGGAGGCAATCCCAACCAAGCAAGCTACAATTAAGGTTGTAATTAATTTCTTGATGGACAACATTATCACTATATTTGGTACACCAGTAAGGATAATCACATACAATGGGATGTGTTTTAGGTCAGATGAATTTAAAAGCTTTTGTGATAGGTTTGGCATTACTATTTCCTATGCGACTCCTTATCATCCACAAGCTAATGGTCAAGCAGAGTCTAGTAATAAAAGTCTTTTAAAGATTATAAAAAGGATGTTGGAAAATAACAAGAAAGCTTGGGATTCAAAGTTAAAATTGGTTGTATGGGCCGATAGGATCACTGTGAAAAAGGAAATTGTAAAATCACCATTTGAATTAGTATATGGAGCACAAGCCAGGATGCCTCTCTAGAACTTGTTACTAGTCTATAAGTTTGTTTTACAAGAAGATTTGGAGGTTCTTGAGCCTATGGAAGACATAATGGAACAACTTGCTAAGCTTGATGAAGTAAGAAGAGAGGCCCAAAGTCAAAACATGAAGTTACAGGCACAGATGAAATATCTATTTGATAAGAAGGCAAAGAACAGAAAATTTGAAGAGAATGACTTGGTGTTAATGTGGAATGCAAGGTGTCAGGATAAGGGAAAGCATGGTAAATTTGAAGCTATCTGGCTGGGACCATTTGTTGATGTCAGAAAAGGGGTGAAGATTCATATTATCTACAAAACATGGTTGGTGAAGATCAAGAATTGCCTATTCATGGGAAATTCTTGAAACATTTTTTCTCTTGATCTACACAGAGGATTGAGGGTTTCCAGTGCATGGACAACTCTTGTGTATCCTCTCTAAAATTGCTTTCCATGCACAGTAGTTTAGGTTTTCATTAATCTCCATTTCACTATCATTTTCCCACTTCACTTCCATCTTGCATTCTCTACATTCATCTCCATTGCCATTCATTCCATTGCTGCTCATTCTTTGTCTGGTCTGCTTTCCCAAAGATTTTGGATCCTTGCAATGATCTGACTATCATTCATCCCCAGATAGAGCCACTATTAGAACTGTTAAATTATGATATTTTCACATGTTGATTTTACTCATTTGGCCTTTCCATATGCATTTTTCATTCATATTTTCCCCTTTGGTCCCATTGAATCCATTGAGTCATGCATATTTTACATCATGGTTTGGGTCGGCGTGACATTTTATTTGTCTCCCTAACCTATTTTTGCTAACTTCTATGTTTCAGGGTGGTCAGCAGGACTTCAGGGTGGTCAGCAGGACTTCTCACATGTCTCGGCGATCACATTAGCCGATGGAACATTATCGACATGTGTTTTGGCTATCGGGTTGAGGTTTCCCCAATCTTCTTTTGTCCTACCAACTGGTGCCTAAGTAGTCATTTCGGTGAGAGTTTAGTTCTTCAGTGAGGGGTTATGGCGAGGAGGTACATGTTATAGCGACTTTTCAAGTGGAGGATGGTGTATCGCTATAAGTTATAGCTATTAGTGTAAGGTCATGGTGAGTGACCTTCGGTCTCGCCGACCTTACATGTTGATTTACTTTGATGTACATATTGCTATAAGGTTGGCAGTGTCTTGGTGAGCATGTGGTCCTGGGGGACTTTCAGCATAATATGGAACTCTCTACTTAGCATCTCCTGGAGTGTAATGAGCTATAGCGACATACATGCGGAGGTTGTATTTCAGCAGGAGTTTATTCTTGTCTTGGTGATGCGAGGATGGTTAAGGCCTTTGGGTATGCCTTGTCTACTCTCTATAAGGTCTTCTCGACACTATTAAGCTACAACGATAGTGAGTGAGTGCGTGGGTGCATTGGTGTGGGCGTCCTATGTCTCGGAAACATATAGAATAAGGTGGGTTTTTGGCAGAACATAATCAACTCTATTTGATGTCTCACCAAAGGTGGAGGGCTATAGTGATGAATAGAAGAACAAAGGGTCACTTCTTGTTTTCAGCATAACGATAGCCTAGTCTCAGCGACATGTGAATAATAAATGATCTTCGGTGTAGCCCAATGAATCTATATGATGTCTCGATGATAGTGGCGGGCTATAATGAAACAAAGGAGCACTATGGGGTTTTGATATGACAAGCGGACTGCTACTGCTACTATGAATGAAACGTTTGAATTACTTTCAGCATAAGTTGCGATGTGTCACACCGACTCCCTCACTAGTAAAAAATAGAAATTCATCATTGGACTAACATGAATTTGAATTGGTGATTGTTGTTGGCCGACCTATTTGGAGCCCGATTTTCATGCTAGGTCGACATGATGTTTTATTTTGATATTTTCCTCATGCTAGTGTATAAGTAAGCATGTTGTAGTTGTTAATTGACCACCAGAGATTAGATTTTTTGATACACTGCAAGTAGATACATTATAATAAAATTATCAGACCAAAGGCTATTGTTGCATGATTTTCACAATGGAGGTATTTATGAGATTCAGTTGATGTTGCTGCATTTTTATAGTGTCAATTATCTATTGAGTTAAATGAAAAATACTGTTAAGTTGTCTCCATGATTGGTTTTTTTGGTTGTTTAAGTTGGCATAACAAGTTTATGTTCAATTTATGAATACAAA
This sequence comes from Sequoia sempervirens, assembly GCA_007258455.2. Taxonomy (NCBI): domain Eukaryota; kingdom Viridiplantae; phylum Streptophyta; class Pinopsida; order Cupressales; family Cupressaceae; genus Sequoia; species Sequoia sempervirens. The sequence continues at coordinate 72,348,143 of VDFB02000017.1, forward strand.
TTTGTTGTATTCATGTGATTAATCAATTGGTTCTTTCAAGCAAAGATTAAATCCTTTTATTGATCACAATAATCAGAGAGACTCATGTTGGATTATTAAAGTAGAACTTGGTAGTCACAATATTGCATGTTCATACAAGTTATGAATAAATCATATGCCAGATAATTTGTATCTCATCTAGAGAATGTTTTTCATCTTGATCTCATCTGACTCTGTATACCCAACAAGGCACTAGTCTCTGCATTTCACTATTTGAATCCATTTCATTTTTTTTATATCTATTAATTAACCATCCTAGGATTTAGATCAGAAGGTAGCTATCAGGTTTGGTTTCATTTGTTCACTATTATCTGCCATTGTGGATAAAGTACTTCAAAAAGATAATCACAAGTTAATTCTGCATTGTTCAAGAGAGGTACACCTTCCTTGGTCTTGCAACACCAGAAGAGTAGAAGGTTCAATTTTTTTGAACCTTGTTCTATTACCCTAAAACGTTGTGAAAGCTTGGCAATCTTTTATGGTTCAAACCTCCATTTTTGAGAGCTAACACTTTCATTTTTATTTCTATGAATGATTCAAAGGTTGTGAGTAGTGTGGATAAAGTATAGGTTAATTTGAAGAGATATTTGAAGAATGTGTTAGAAGAGTTTGTTGGTGCATTCTATCACATCCCTCTGAGAGTGTTTTCCACAAAAGATATGTATGCATCTTTTTGTAATAAGATAGAAGAAATGTCACCAGTTTAGTTGATCATGCTATGGGAGAGTGAATTGGAAAAGAGCCATGATGCCTACAGATTTTTAGTTGAGAAGAAGTTGGATGTTTAGAGGAAAGTCCCTTTGTTTGAATTAGAGAGGAAGGACATTTGAATAGTTTTGAGCAGAATTGACAATGAATGTTTATGGATTAATGAGGAACATTTGAATACTAGAGAAGTGACCAAAGATGTAACTGGTTTATGTTCCTTTAGACCAGTTCCCAAATGGAAGGCTATGGATGAGTAAGAGATAATTGAGGTTACCAATGTGAATCTTGAAGGGAAAGAGATTGATTTGAGATCAATTATGGATCTGGTAATAAGGTATGTTGCTATTGTCATTAGTCATAAAGTTTTTATCCCTAGCAATGACCTCACAGTTTCTACTACTATTGTACATACTACAATTGATATGGTTAAAAGAGGTATGGATTATGACTCTTGTGAATTACTTCATATACATTGTTTGAAGAATTTAAAGGAAATAAAGAAGAGTATGAAGAACATATTTTGGTATGGAAATTTGGTTGTCTATTTACTCTTTTACTGTTTGAGAGAGTTACTAGTAATAGGAAGTATAAAACAATCAAATACAGAGCCTATTTTCCATCAAATCAGGAACTTCATGATAAATCTTGGTAGCTTGGATGCACAAGAGACTACCCTTGCTGCATTATTTGGAACATTTTAGATGAGGATGAGTAGAAGGTTTAATATTCTAATAAGTATTGTTAAAAGGTACTTTAGAAGCATCAATTTTCTAGTGTGTATAGAATTCTATCACATTGAAGCAACTGAATCAAGGTTAGTTTGGATATCTGAGTTGGATTATGAAGTGTCAAAGGCTGAAGTTGATAACTATGCTAAAGTTGTTTTTGGAAAACCCTAAGAATATCATTGCAGAAGGTACCTCTAGTAGTGCAACCAAAATAAGAAAGAAAAGGAAGAGTGTTTTTAAACAAGAAGTTGAAGAACGAAGTGAGTCAGAAAGAGCTCAACATGAGCATGAAATAGTAAGAGCTTTGGAAGAATTGGAGAAGGTTATTCCTGGTGCTAATTTTGATTCATCTATTTCTATTATGTAGAATCTTAAAAGCATTATTGATTCTTTGAAGGTCTATATCTATGGACTGGAAGTGCATGCTGGAATCAGGTCTGATGAAGGAAATTTGGAAGATATTAAGGAAAAATGTGCAAATGAACACAATCAAGTGATGAAGGAATTGGAGAGTGCACAAGTTTGTGAAGAAGAGGCACATGAACTACTTAATTTTTTCCTAAATTGATCTAGCAGTACGTTGAATAAAAGAGATGAGATAAAGAATATTGAAACCCACATGAGCACTCAATCAAATGCATAAAAATTGGTGGAAGATAGAGATAATCAGAGGTGGTCCTACATTATAAAGCTTGAAGAAAAAATCTTTTTCTTGTAGGATCAAAGGATAGAAGTTATCAAAAATTTTGTGGCACTTAGAGACATGATTAAACTCAAGAACAATCCTATTTCTAGTGCTCTTGGCTATATTGGTAATTTATCAAAGATTAATCTTAGTCCCAATACTCTAGATGATGGTATAGAGTCTCTAACTAAGCTTGAATTATTCTACAAGACTCTTGAAAGTATAAAAGGTTCATGGGAAGAAGGAAAAGTTTTGTGGAAGGTCATCCTGGAGAGTCTTAGAGGTTCTTCTTCAGGTTAATTCAATTTTTGTGTTCATATCTTTTCTATTACATTTTGATGTATATACACATATATACCAAACCCCATCCTTTGTCATTGATGTCAAAGGGGGAGAGATAGAGAAATGGAGAGATAGAGAAATAGAGAGATGGAGAGATAGAGAGTCAGAGGAAAAATATTTTTGTGAAGAACAATTTTGATAGGGAAAGTATTCAGAGTATTCAGTTGTAGTATATTGGAGATCATGTTGGAATTATGAAGCCTTGTAACATGAACATGAATTATGGATGGTTTGTGTTGGTTGTTTCTATGTTTTCATTGATGTCAACATGGAGACAACTATATGGGAAGTCTACTTGGTTTACCAAAAGTTATTCTTTTTTGATAATGTCCTTTTGTGATAAGACTATGTGTTGGTATTGATGGAACCTCTGAGTATTATTTTGGTTCCATTTATCATCCAACAAATTTTTTTGGTCAGGGCATATCTCTCTGGGCTTAGGGTTTTTGTTTACCATCACTGATTAAAGGTTTTTTTCTATTTGGGAACCTCCTTAAACAACCCTTGAGCTTATATCCTTTCCAAGGTTATTTTTCTTCATTAACTCCTTACTACTGATTCCCGGTATTTTAAGTGACACAAAGGACGTTGAGCTACCAAAGTAGAAAGTTGTATAGCTATTAAAACCTACCTTAAGAGCATAATTAAGCATTTTGAAGGATATTCTACACACTTGCAGAGCTTGTGCTATGGCTTTCAGGCTTGTATGATGTAAAAGCTAGGGTTGTTAACCTACTAAACTAGTAAGTAAATTACAACCTTCACATCTAAATTATTGATAAATTATGGTTTCCAAACCTTTGAGTCAATTAGGGTTTTCTTGGTTTTTTATTTTAAATTTTGACATTCATAAAAGAGAATTTGTTGGTCCTACATTGTTATAATCCCTGTCAAATGCTTATCTGAGCTATAAGTCTTGTCCCAAGAAACCAAAAACCCTACTTTGTTATACTTTTGTGTCATGACTCCCAAGGAACAATCAAAAGAATCTTCATCTAAAGGGGAAGCTTTTCTTCCCAAAAGGATTTTGAGTAAAGACCTTACTGACTAGTTGCTACCCTCGACCAATGAAAAACCTAAGAGTCAACTACTTCTCTAAAGTCTACAAGTATTTGAGGATTTGATTGATAAGGATAGTTCTATTAGGGGCACCAAACTACCTTATACTAGGAGGGAATTATTCTTTGGTTGGTTCAAAAATAGAAACATGGGTATTCTAGTAGGTAACCCCTGAAATTGTGACCTAGGAATTTTTACTATACCCAATTTCTACCTGGATGTTGACTTGCTTAAAGTAGTAGCCACCAATTATGATCCAGTTACAAGGACTATAAGGACTTGTGATGGGAAGGAAATGGTTAAAATTACCAAGGATGAAATTTCTAATATTTTCAAACTTACCAGGTGGAGTGATGAAATTCCTAAAATTCATGAAAACATTCTTAGGGACGAATATGAAAAGACTAATATTGCATTCAGAGTTCACATATTATCGAGGTATTTTAGCAGAGATTGGGGGATGAAAAATTACATTTGGAAATTTTGACAAGGAGCCTTTCCCTGTAAGTTATTTTGCTTCCTACTTCCAAATAACTTTTTACTCCATTTGCTAGATAATTGGTTATGATCTTGTCACTAGAACTCCTATGGCAGCCCACATTCAACACTCCCAATATTGCATACTGTGTAAATGAACTAAAACAGATATTATTCAACACACCAATAGGACATTATATTAAAACAGAACATAAAAAGTAAAGAAATGCAAACTCAGTATTCTGCTTCCATTGTCCTCCTATTGTCCTCTATCTTCAGTGTTTTTGTCGATTCTAGCTTTGCTCTCAGATCGTAGGCTAGGCTCAACAAACTGTCTTCCTAAAGAACGGGATTTTGATATGATGTATGATGCAAGATTAAGCTATGATAATAAATTGAACTAATAAGCTTGAAATAAACATGATGTTATGATAAATGAATACTAAATGAATTGAATGCATGAACTCTAATTAATTGCCTATATCAATGCTTGGATTCACACGGGTATTTATAGAGTTTTTCGAATGATTCTGATTGGCTGTCTTGATTGACGGTTGTGATAATTCCTGGCAGATCGAATGGCTGAAGAAGGGTGAAACTGAAGAGAAAATAGAAGAAAACTTGAAAACAAGATTTTTCCATTTTTATGAAAGAGGAAAAAGATAAGAAGATAAGAAATCATCTTTCTTTAAAAGAATAAAAGAAAGATTTAAAAGCTGATAAATAATGAATTAAAAATTCAATTATTTATTTGTGGATGAAATTCAGCTTCTTCTTTTTAATTAAATAAAATATTTAATTAAGCTTTTAAAGTAGAAGAAAGTTTGTGATAAGAAGAAAGCTTTAATCAGGATTTTTGAAAAAAATAGAAGATAAAAAGAAGATAATAAAATATCTAGTTGTGATTTAGAAAGAAAGCCTAAGATCCTTTAATTAAATAAAGTTTATTTAATTAAATCACTTTTATGAAATTAATTAAATGAAATATTTAATTAATTAGAAGAAGAATTTAAAATAGAAGAAAGAGAAATATTTAAACTTAATTAAATCAAAAGATTTAATTTAAATTTAAACAATGATAATTAATTTAAATAAATAAAATGTATTTATTTAATTAATTAAGTGGACATATGAAAATAATTAAATAAAATAAATTTATTTAATTACGGAAGAAGAATAAGATGAATGAACAATATAATTAAATTAATTGAATTTAATCATATGTGGAGAATTTTTAGATAAATTAATTAAATAATAAATATTTAATTAATTGCCAGGATTATAGACATGACCATTTTTATGCGTATACATTTTGCCCCTCTTTGAAGTGATGTGTGAAACACATTGCTTCAAAGAAAATAAAAAAAATTTCCCCTGATATGTTTCTAATTTTTGATGTCAATGATGCCCCCTCGAGAGATAAATCATGGAAGGTGATGTTGAGAATGATAGGGAAACAGTGATTTAGCTCCCGATAGATGCTGATTATGAATGCCCAGTGAAAAATAATACGGAAAGAAAGGAAAATGCCATTAACGCCCATCCTAAAAGACCCTTATAAGGTAAAAGGGGTAAAAGGAAGTGTCATTTTCACCCTACTGCTATCATAAAAAAGTAAGCTCTGATAGTGAACTGGCGAGATGGAGATCCCGTTGCACCGACATAGATTTGAGCGAGCACGCCGATATCAGAGACCAGCTGCATATGGACCACCGGTGAGTGATTCCAACCATTTGTTATTGTAATTTTCGCATTTTCATCAATTTTTGAATTGTTTTAAATCGGATTGCATTTTTTTCGCACGTTTTAGTGCATATAGGAAAAGTTTTAGCGCACTCGACAAATCCTTTAGCGCATATAGGAAATTCCGTAGCGCATATAGGAATAGGGTAAAACTGATCCTATAGCACATCCGATAGATATAGTTGCACATATAGGGTCAGATCGGCTAGATTGGTTCTGTAGTGCATCCAGGGCACAAAGTTGCGCATCTAGGTCTAGCATTTCAAAATTATTATAATTGCACATAGTAGAGTTAAAGTGGCGCATCCACAGGATAGAATAGTGCATTTGGGGTTTTAGAGCATCAAGGAAACAGTTTAGCGCATATGAGAAAAACTTTAGCGCATATGGGCAACAAAATTGTGCATTTAGGAAATTTTCCCCAGAATGCTTATTAGATGAAAAATGATGATTAAAATTGCTTCCTTAGTCAATAGATAGATGAATTACAGTACCATCATGTTGTTATGATAGAAAAATCTGATAGGGAACTGATAACTTTGCTTCCAAAAGAGAAAAAAGAGAGTAGACAGATGATAACTTTGTGATAAACGACAAAGAGGAAATTGATTGCTTGATTGATTGTGGTTGATAACTTTGCTTCTCGCGATTGAAAAACAAAGAGTAGATGTTTTGATAAATTTTCTTTCTGCGATAGAAACCAAATAGTAAAATGAAAAAAATTTACATTCATGATTGAAATACAAATAGAAAATGATTTGTTAGTTGATAAATTTTCTTTCCTGAAAAGAAAAACAAATAGTAGATGATGATAGAGTAACTTGTTTGGATATTCAGATAGATTGATGTAGCACTTGATATGGGTCATTGATAGGATTGGGTGATTGTGTTGATATGGGTAATAGATATGTGTTGTTGGCTAGATAGATCACATGATGTGAGTCTAATTTGATGTGTCCTTGTGATGATCAAACAAAATAGGAGGCTTTTAAAAGCCTTCAAATTAGAGAGCAGTTCCCACTATGTTGGGAGCGGATAGGAGAGCTTACCCCTGCTGAGTTACAATTGATATCAAATTGTGGACTGGGACCGTTGTTGGCCATGTTGCGAGGTATTCAGGCTAACAAGGGGTTATTGACCACTTTGGAAAAGAGATGGCATTCGGAGCATAACACCTTTCACCTGCTGACGGGTGAGATGAGTGTGATGCTCGAGGATGTATACAGGATTCTAGGGATTCCAGTTGTTGGTGACCTTGTGATTTATGACCACAAGGAGATTGGTGGGACTGAGGCATTATGATGAATATGTGGCGATCCGAGCATCTACGGTTACTAGATAGATTGGGATGACTTCAGCAGGTATCCAGCTTTAGTTACTGTGTTGGTAGCATTCATTAGAGGCTTCCTTGGACCAGATCATTGGTCGAAGGGATTCGTAGTTGGGTGGGGGAGGATGCTTGAGTGGTTGGTGACACAGCCACAGAGGTTTGCCTAGGGGAGCTGTGTATTGGCTGACCTGTACCATGATCTCCATCAGATTGTATATAGAGGATCCATGAGTTTGGCGAGTGGAATGACGCTGCTATAGATCTGGGTGTGGGAGCACATTGCAGTCACAAGACCACTTTGCACGAGAGATAGACCAGCGGGGAGGCCCTATGTATATGCATACTTTGGTGTAGTTGTCCAGCAGAAGCTGGGCAAGGTAGAGTATTAGCGGCGGATTTTGGATGATATTGATGCAGTGGTATGGAGACCGTACATAGATTGTGAGGCATGGGCGACGGATCACTTGGAGATTCCATTTGTCTGCAGGCCACGATATTTGATAGGGCAGATAGCTTTGATTATTGAAATTTTTTTGGCATTACGGGTCCTTAGATAGTTTGGATTCACATAGGGGATGCCCCAGGGCGTTGCTCATTATGGGCGGTGCAAGGGGGATCCAGGATGGGGACCATGCATTAGATACCAGGTAGCATACACCGAGTATTCATCCTTATAGCCCGAGGTATGGACTGACAGGCTAGAGGTACAGGATGCAGGGATGATGGATGATTATGCACAGTATTTTTATACGCATCCATTTCCATGATTTACAGTGCTAGATAGGCCACAGGCGATCAGGATAGTGCCACAGCTAGGGGCAGCGATACAGGGAGATGTGGCCGATGGAGAGCATGCTATGGGTGGAGGAGAGGAGGAGGGAGAGGAGAGTGAGGAGAGTGGAGATGGACGGGAGGAGGATAGATCGGATGACAGGGATGATGGGGATGATGGGGATGAGGAGAGACAGCACAGGTTGGACAGTTTGGGCAGAGCATAGATTCTCTGGTGAGCTAGATCTGGTGGCAGACCTTAGACAGTGATTCAGGTGTCATCCTTGTCTCAGCAGGCACAGATAGATGCTTTGCAGGGTCAGGTGCAGACCTTTCAAGGACAACAGGCACAGCTACAGAGTCAGCTAGCATAGGCTCAGAGTGTGATAGTGCAGTTATAGGCACAACTTGCACAGGCCCAGACACAGGTTTAGGCTCAGGCACAAGCTCAGGCACAGGTACAGGCACAGGCACAGGTGCCTACCCCTGATTCTCAGGAGGCACAGTTGGTAGCAAAGAGGGATGCCCTTAGACGGCGAGCACTGGAGGCCGAGGGTGTGGCACAGAGACTTATGGGTACCGTAGAGAGTACCTCATTACGAGAGGCCATTGCAGAGGGATTTGAGGCAGCCAGAGAGGCCGAGTATTACAGGGTTCGATATGAGGAGCTATGCCCTCCCGAGCGGCGAGAGCCTTATCCCCGATCACACAGCAGGACCAGGACCCAATCACAGACATCGACACATGGCAGAGAGGTTACAGGGCCTTGACAGGATCCTGATGTAGGGACTAGTGGTAGGCCACCTCCTTCTGTACCAGCTCCTTCAGGGGCATCTACGAGCTAGTTGTTTGGGGCCGATATCTTTTCCACATATGCAGGGCATGTATATTGAGTTTTGATCATATCTCATGTATTATGTTATGAATTTTCTAGCTTCATTAGACATTTGGACATTTGTATTATTTTGATGAGCAATGATATGTAGCAGCGATGTTTTTGATGATGATATGTTTATGCATTTGTGATGTGATATGGATGTTATTTATATGCATGTATGATATGAGATGGATTTTGATATGTTTTTATTATTTTTGTGGACTAATCTTATGATGCAAGATGGTTTAATGATATGATGTGAATGGAATGATGCAATGATTTGTGATAATGGAAATATGAGTTGTTGATTTTTGAATTTTTGTAACAAATGCAAAAGTGAATAGTATGATATGAAAATGATAGATAGTGAATGTGATACTAATGATGATAATGATGAAAAGGTAAATGATATGTTTGGTAATGTTTATGGAAATGATAATGTGATGATAATGAGATGATGATGATAAATAACAAATGATAATTGATAATGATAAAATGATAAAATGATAACTGAAAATGGTAATGGTAAATGATAGTGATGATAATGAAAAATGAATGAATGTCATGGTAAACTGATGAAGAAAATGATGAAGATGAAATGAATAAAAAAATAAAATGAATGAAATGAGAAATGATAAATGAGAATGAAATGATATATGAGAATGATAAAAAATGATAAAATGAATGAAATGACAAATGAGAAATGAGAATGAAATGATAAATGAGAATGATAAAAATGATAAATGATAAATGATAAATGAGAATGAAATGATAAAATGAATGAAATGACAAATGATAATGATAAAAATGAAGTGATCAAATGAATGAAATGACAAATGAGAAATGAGAATGAAATGATAAATGAGAATGATAAAAATGAAATTATAAATGATAGATGAGAATGAAATGATAAATGATAAATGAGAATGAAATGATAAAAATGAGTTAATGAGAAAATGAATCAAATTGTCCAAATGTCCTCCACAAAAAGTTCAAAAGTACATGACAACCGTTAATGCCTTCATTCAACCTTTCAAAACGCTGATGTGAATCCAATATGCAGATATATACAATGATCTAATAAAATATGCAACTAAATGAAACTAACCAATTTGTTGAGCCTATTATAAGCCTTCTTGAATCATCATAGAGCATTTAAAATGTTGGAAGTATATACAAGCATTAGAGGGGAAATTAGCGCCAATGATGACCAGAGTACAACTTTCATGATTTTTGATATAGCAAATGAACACAAGCATCGAGGTATAATTGAACTGAGATGACTTGAGCATTTCTTGCATAAACAAACAAAGATTAACCACCTTTATGGTGCAAATTTGGAACTGTTATCAATAATATTTCTTTGGTCGTCATGTCCTGTGACATCTTTGCATCAGATTGACCGTTAACCTCAAGACAACAGTCAAAGAAAAATCGTTCTCGTTCCTTGCCACTCTAGTTTAGTACATCATCGAGTGTGCTCCAGAGTAATGATATCAAAAATCAAACAACTGTTGGTCAAACATGTAATACTATTATGTCATACATTATTCAGATTTTTGGATCATCCAATAGACAATGATATGGTATCTGCTGAAAATTTGTATCATGATAAGGCTCGGTGATCAGATAAAGTTGTTGCATGAGTTTGTTATTTGTTCTTATGATTGGATCCTATGACAAAGTCTAATAGTTTTAGTATGTTCTGAAAGTTAAGTGCCCCCAGTTGAGTTTTTGCCCCATTTATGGACACAACTTGTGGAAAGGAATATGTACAATAATCAAGCCATGGTAAGACATTTTATCACTCGAGGCAAAAATGACGGCAGGATGATGCGACTATAACCCTAAGATGCGTAAAAAGATGCAGAAAAAAAAGGAAAAGTTGAAAAGGCAAAGTGCAAAACAAGAATTAATAGATGGAGAGGTATAGATAGCGTCTGTTTGCCAAATTTTCACTATCTATTTTTATTGCATTTTTTTGATTGCTTTTGTATTTTTTTGTATTTTTCTGTCAATAGACTGCCTGTTTGCCAGGTTTTCACCCTATGACATCTTTTTGATTTTTTTTTTTGTATTTCTTCAGGATTTTTTCTGCTATTTTTTTATTTCTTTAGGACTTTTTCCGCTATTTTTTTATTTCTTTAGGACTTTTTCTGCTGTTTTTGTATTTCTTCAGGACTTTTTCTACTGTTTTTGTATTTCTTTAGGATTTTTTTTGCTATTTTTGTATTTCTTCAGGACTTTTTCTGACTTAAACATAATATTTCTTAAGATGCATGTTGTTAATGGGTTCATCAAACAAGTCTCCTTCTGGCGTTGATAACTTGTATGCTCCTGAACCGTAGACTGCAATAACCACATAAGGGCCTAGCCAATTTGGTTCAAATTTTCCTTTCCTTTCCCTATCTTGTTGATTTCATGGATTTTCTTTCAGGACTAGATCCCCTACCTAAAAGGTACATGGATTTACTTTGTGATTATAGCTGCGAGACATCATCTATTGGTATGCTTTCAAATGGTCAGCTGCTCTCTGTCTCTTTTCATCTAAGAGTTCTAACTCTTGTAGGCGGGAGACTCTGTATTCATCATCTGTTATGAGACCTTTTAGTGATACTCTTAGTGATGGTATTTCAACCTCTAAAGGTAATATGGCTTCTGCTCCATAGATAAGGGAAAAAGGTGTTGCTCCTGTCAGTGTTCGGACACTAGTTCTGTAAGCCCACAAGGCAGGATTGAGTTGAACATGCCAATCCTTCCTTGAGTCATTGACAGTCTTCTTCAGAATCTTTAGTATAGTCTTGTTTGAGGCCTCTGCTTGGCCATTCCCTTGTGGATAGTATGGCATTGAATATCTGTGCTGAATATGGAATCTTTCACAAAGTTCATCAACATCCTGATTCTTGAAAGGTCGACCATTATCTGTAATAATGGCATTTGGAATACCATATCAACAAATAATGTAGTTGAGTATGAAGGATGAAATTTTTTTTTCGGTGACTTTAGAGAGAGGTACTGCCTCAATCCACTTAGTGAAATATTTTGTCGCTATGATGATGAATTTATGCCCATTTGAGGAAGAAGGATGAATTTTCCCTACTAGATCTAACCCCATTGAGAAAATGGCCAGGTTGGTGTGAATGAGTGAAGTTCTTGTGCAGGAGCATGAATAAGATTCCCATGAATCTGACATTTTGAGCATGTTTTGACAAAAGTGAATGATTCTCTCTCCATTGTAGGCTAGTAGTAACCCATTCTAATCAATTTCTTGGATAAGGTTAGTCCAGTCAAATGAGTACCACAAATGCCCCCGTGAACTTCTTGTAAAGCTTTGTCAGATTCGTCACATTCAAGACATCGAAGTAAAGTACCATCAAGACCACAGTGATAAAGGGTATCAGCGATAAGGGTATATCGAGAGGATTGTCGGATAAAGTTACATTTTTGGTTGTGGGATAAGTAAAGCAGTAAAATGTCATCTTTTAGGTAGGCATAAATCTTGCCATGCTAGGGTGAATCGGATCCTACCAAGTGGTAGATAATTTGGATTTCAGGTGTGTCATAGGCAGGTGTAAATAATTGTTCCACCAGAAATTCATAGCAAGTCTATTTTTCTGGAAGTTGTACCAATGAGGCGATCATAGCCATAGCGTCAGCCGCTTTGTTGTCAATCCTTGGAATTTGTGTGAACTAAATGTCCACAAAGTACTTTTTGAAGTCATCAATCATCTTCTTGTATGGCAACAACTTGTCATCTTTAGTTTGATAATCATCATTGATTTGATTAATAACTAGTTGTGAGTCACCAGAAACTTGTAGCTCGGTAATCCTCCATTCCAATGCTATTTTTAGTCCAATGATTAGTGCCTCATATTCGGCTATGTTATTGGTGCATGGAAACATTAGTCTATATGACCAAGGAATGGTATGTCCTTGAGGGGTGACAAAGAGAATACCTTCCCCCGATCCATGTTGAGTAAAAGAACCATCGAAGTATAAAGACCATAGCTGCTTGGAGTCTGCCATGAAAACATCGACATCTGGAAACTCAATGTGTAAGGGGTGCTCTGTTTGTAGAGAAGCGTCTGCTAGTTGATCAGCAATAACTTATCCTTTGATTGCTTTGCGATCAACATAGTGGATGTCAAACTCACTCAAAATCATGACCCATTTTGCCAACCTTCCCGTTAGTGATGCTTTACTTAGTAGATACTTGAGTGGATCAATTTTTGAAACAAGATTGATTGTATGAGTTAGCATGTAATGTCAAAATTTATGTGAAGGAAAGACTACTGCTAAACAAGCCTTCTCAATGAAAGTGTAGTTAAGTTCATGACTTGTAAGTGTTTTGCTAATGTAATAGATTGCACATTCCTTCCCTTCATGGTCTTCTTGCGCTAATAATGCCCCCAAGGATGTCTCAGTTGTAGCAATATACAAGATCAATGGTTTTTCTGGATTTGGTGGTACGAGAACTGGTGGGTTCATCAGGTATTGCTTGATTTGTTGAAATGCCATTTCACATTTGTCATCCCATCTAAAAGGAACATTCTTATGCAGGAGGTGTGTGAACGGTAGACTTTTGTCGGCCAATTGCGCAATGAATCTTCTGATGGACTGAAGTTGCCCTATAATGATCTCAATTGACTGATGTTCTTTGGAGGAGGCATCTTCATGATTGCTTGAACTTTAGCAGGGCCTATTTCAATTCCCTTTTCTAAAATGATATATCCTAAAAAATTTCTAGACGTGACCCCAAAAACACATTTCTTATGATTTAGGCGAACCTTGAATTTTTCCAATTTGCTAAATATTTTAGACAGTATCTCCAAGTGTCCTTCTCTGGTGCATGATTTTTCCAATATGTCATCTACATAATCTTCCATGAATGTGTGCATCATGTCATAAAAGATCGTAGTCATAGCTCTTTGATAAGTACCCCCAGCATTCTTTAGGCCAAAAGGCATGACATTCCAATAGTACGTTCCCCACAGACAAGTGAAAGCTATTTTCTCTTGGTCTGCTGGTGTAATCTTGATTTGGTTGTAACCAGAGAAACCATCCATTAATGAATACATGGCATGGCCAGCTATTAAATCAACTATAGTGTCAATGCTTGGAAGCGAAAAGTCATCCTTTGGGCAAGCTTTGTTAAGGTCTCTGAAATCAGTGCATACTCTAACGCATTTACCTGGCTTTGCTACTGGTACAATATTGGAGATCCATTCTGCATAGGCAAATAATCTTGTAAAGCCTACGTGTAGGAGCTTCTTGAGTTCTTCTTTAACCAGTAATGCAACATGAGGATTCATCTTTTTGAGTTTTTGTTTTATTGGTTTAGCTTCTGGTTTGATAGACAAGTGATGCATTATGAGATTAGGGTCAAGACCTGGCATGTCTGCATATCACCATGCAAAATTAACTTGATTTTCTTTGAGAAAGTTTATGAACTCTGGGATTTCTTTATCTGTCATCGATTCAGCTACCTGTAGAATCCTTGGATTATCTGTAGTTGCAATATTGATTTCCTTTGTAGGCTCGATCAAGATGGGCGATCTCTCATGATAGTGCTTTGGGAGAGTGTCAAGAGTCCCATCAGCTGGTGCCTTAAAAAGGTTTTCACCATCTAATACGCTCTTTATTTTATCTTTTGTTTGATCTACCACTGCTAGATTCTGGTTTTCACCACTAGATCGTTGTTCTTGATCTTCATTTTTGCAGCTAGGAGACTTGACACTCTCCTGATTAAAGACTTCATACTGAAAATCGCTAATGGAACAATCATTTACATCATCTGCGGAAAGGAATTTTATGATAGCTTCGTCATTTGGAAAAATAGGTATATCAATAGGTTCGGTTAGATCCCAGTCAATGAGATCAGGATGGATTAAAGGTAACAAGTAATTTGTTTGTGTGAAATCGGCAATGGTTAAGGTTAAGACAGAGTTATTGGTAGGATTCGAGGTATGAGGTAGGTCAATGATGATACTATTCTCCTGATAGTCTTGTTTGTTAAAATCCGACTCAATATCACTAGACTCATAGTTGCGTTGTGGTTTAGATTCTTGTGGTCGGGACCCTGAACCTTCTCCTTTGATTAAAGTGGGCATATACTTGTGTATGACATCTACCTCTTTGTTTTTCCAAAATTCATCATCATGGATGGTATCCCATTCATATTCAGCAACATCTGTATCAGAATTATTTGCTATGAAATTCAAGATTGATGCCAAACATGCCTCTTTCTTATTAGAACCTTCTTGCAGTGTAAAAACATTACCTTGGGATTGTTTGGATGGGGTAGCCTCATAGCCTAGTCCAGTTTTATCATCTGTTGCAAGCCCTCGAAGATGGATAGGCTCAACTATGCCTTCTTTTCTTTTTCCAAGAGGACCATTATCATATCCCATCTTTTGCATGATGGAATACCCTTTTCCATATTGATCTATTGGTAAGGTGACATTTAGAACTGTTTCCTCCTCATCCTTATAGAGCCAATCTAGAATTGTTGTATCCTCAGGATCTCCCATGCAGAATTTTTCTTTGATAAATTGTCCATTGAACTTGGTAGTTGGCTTTGTTTGTATTTGTGTTGATGATGATGCTACTGATATTTGTTGTGTAATAGAAGGTTTTCCATGTGATCGAGGCGATGTAGGTAGATTAGCAAGATAGAGAGAGTATTCCCCGACTCCGCTTTCCTTGAACTGCAATTTCTTGTCAAAGCTTTTGGCTAATTGAATGATTTGTGTATCATGCTTAGGAGAATTATTAGCAAGTGCTTCTTGATTGTTTGGAACCAAAGTATCTTGATGAGCTTTGACATTGACACAAGCTTGAGTGTTTGAATTATCAACTGGTATAGTGATTTCATGTCCGTCATATGGAAACTTAAGACATTGATGGTAAGTGGATAGAACAGCTTGCATCTCGTGAATCCAAGGATGACCCAACAAGATGTTGTATGCAAGATCCCGGTCTAAAACTTGACAAAAGGTACTTTTGATAACAGGTCCCACTCTGATTGGTAGCATGATTAGACCTTTAGATGTTCTCTCCTCATCATCATAGGCTTTTATAGTAATCTCCCTTCTAGGATCAATGGAGTCCTTTGAAAATCCTAAAGCTTGAACCACCTTCAAGGTACATATATTTAAACCAACCCCTCCATCTATTAGGACACATTTAACATGGAACTTATGGATCATGACCTCTAAGTATAGTGATAAATTGTGGGGATGAGTCATGGAAACATCATCTTTGTCTGAAAAATGAAAGACATGTAGGTGAGGACAAATGTCCTACCATAGCTTGAAATCGGTTCACATCCAAATCTGTGGATACAGTTGTTTCAAAAAGAGCCTTGTCTAAAATTTCCTTATGCGCAGGGGAAATCTTCAAGAGTTCTAGAATGGAAATTTGGGATAGAGTCTTTCGAAGTTGGTTAACTAAGTCATATTGATGTTGAGGGAAGGTATCAGTGGATTTCGAAGAGGTACCCTTCAAGACAACTTTAGCTTGCGCTCTCGTTGTGACGTTCACTTGTCCATTGTCTACTTTCTCCTTAATTTTTATAACATTGACTCGCTCATCGTCTGTATAGAGGTGGCGGATCACATTGTCATCAAGTTGGTTCACATTTTTGTCCGATGACTCTCCCTTTTGATAACTCGGTAAAGGGTTGCGAAATGCTTGGTGATCTTCATTGGATTTTTGTTGTCCTTCTACTGTGATGATACCTTTGTCAATTAGGTCCTAAATAGTGTGCTTCAAAGCTTGACAGTTGTTTGTACGATGACCTCTCTACCTATGATAGTTGCAATAATAAGCTTCATCCATGATGGAGGTTTGACATTAGGTTCATAATTGCGTTGAGGTGGTAGAGTAAGGACATTTTTTTTCATAACTTCTTTGAAAGTAGATTCCAAGGATTATCCTAGTGGAGTGAAAGTTCTTCTATTAGAGAAGAATGAAAAGTGTTGTGATTTTGTGTTTGAGGCATTCCCTAAAGTGTTGTTGTGGTTGTTGTTTCCACGATAGTTTTGGTTGTTGACAGTCCCCTGATTGTTGTTCATTGGAGGGGAATAATTGTTTCTTGGATTTGCAACTAAATTGACATTGTTGTAATTATTGTTATGAGTAGTATTTGGATTACTCAAAATAAATGGCTTAGTCATGATATGATTGGCATCTACAACACCATCGTTGACAATGTTTTTGTTGCGGGTCCAAAATTTAGACTTGTCTTGATTGTTGTAATGGTTAGATGAGTTAGGGTTGTCCCTGTCAAGTTTTAGTGTCCCTCTTTTTACCAATGCACTTTCGATGGTGATGGAATCCTTAATCAATTTCTCAAAGGAAGGTGGACAATGTAGATTTAAGCGATAGCTCATTTCTGAATTTAGGTTGTTGATGAAAGTAACCATTTTTTCCTTTTCAAGAACATTACGGGGGTACCTAGCGAACATTCTTCTCCATCTTTGAAGAAAGGTAGTGAAAGGTTCACCAGGTTTTTGCACAACTTTGCAAAGATCAATCATGGTGATTTGGTGTTGAATGTTGTAGGCGTATTGTGTTATGAACAAATTGATCAATTCCTCAAATGTTTGAACAGGGGGTGTAATCTTAGATAACCATTCCATAGAGTTAACTCCAAGGCTCCGAGGGAATAATCGCAATAAATAAGTATCCTAGTGGGAAAATTCCAATGTCATGTTTTGAAAGTCTCTAACATGGTCAATTGGATCTGATTTCCCATTATAACGATCAAATTTGGGAATTTCACAATGTTTAGGAAATGGAATCATGTTGAGACTTCTATCAAAAGGATAAGGACATATGTCATCCAGAGTGTATTTCTTGGTTGTGGTCCCTCCTTGTAACTCTTTGACTTGTCCTTGGAGTGCTTTAAACTATTGTGTAAGAATACCAAAATCAGATGGGGATGTTTCTTCTTCTTTGCTCTTTAATTTCTCGGTATCAAAATCCTTAGGAAATTTAGCTCCTTGATCAGCTAAGAAGAGAAAATACTTTTCTTTGTCACATTGTAGAATATTTTCAAGGGCTTTAAGAAACTTGGGGTCTTGTTCAGCCTCTCTAATATGAAGTTCTTGCTCATCATCACTATCTATGGGAGTTTTGTTCATGTCTTTGTTCTTATGAAACGGATTTTCCTCTCTATTAGCCATATTGTCGTCACTGAAAAGAGGATTGCGACTCACACTAAAAAGAGGACTATCACGTTTACTTTCTTCTTGAATGTTGTGGATGTGAGTTTCCTGTTGAGATGTTTCTCCTAGTTTGTTGTGTTGAGATCTTGTAAAAATAGGAATATGTAAGAGATCCTATGGTATGATCGAAGGTCACTAAAGAATTTGACTAGGATGCGTTGAATATTCAATTGAAGGTTGTGGTATATTTTTGAACTCAAGAGGTTGATTAAGATTGTGATGTTGAGATAATGCTAGTCTTTGATAATAGGCTTGAGTAGCCAAAGGTTCTACAGCATAATCGTTAGTGTATCTTCTAATGTAATCTTGGTATCTATGGAGAAATGTGCGATAATGGAGCAAGACGTGTCGACTCTTATACAAGAATTCTCTGCGGTCTAAAGTCTTTTTGTAACTTAAGTTTGTTTTGGGCTTCTTGATTCTATTGAAGACTGATTTCTTGGTGAACTTGGTTGATTTCCACTTTCTCAACATGGGAGAGAAATCTCAGAGATTTGGGTCTGTGTACAAATTTTGACAGAAACCTAAAAGCGCTATTCTGTTTCCTAAATGTGCTGCAGAAATAGGTATATGCGCTAGAGAAAGAATCAAATGCATTGTAGAATACCTTGAATGCGCAGAAAGAGACCACAGATGCACTAAAATAGTTTTCTAAATGCGCTAAAAGATGACTCAGATGCGCTGAAACAACAAGTGGATGCGCCAAAATAGAGTTTATATGCGTTGCAGTTTTTCCTAGATGCACTAAAATAATTTTTTAAGACAGTTTTTGACCAGTTTTGAAATTTTTCAGATGAAGTTTTTCATGTTCATTTTGGATGATCCTTTATCTGAATTAAGGTTCTTGAAAACATAGCAAACAGTCTGATTTAAGTTGATCGTAACCAAGAACAGAATAAGAAAATCACAACCTAGGTTAGGCCAGGACAATATCCGCTAGATTCCACGTAACCACATATCTGTAGTGTGTGAATTCAAAAGCTTGGCTGCACGGGATCCCCCTTATAGTGCACTCTCTTCTCAGGCCAACCAAGGTTCCAACCCCCATGAAACTCCCATGGCGAGCTAATCACCTCTACTACAAACTGCGAAAGTGTGGATGCCTTCACACCGACCGGTGCTGCGCTAGCAAATAGAAGGATTTTGGCTTACTACACAAGAGTTTTAGTTTGGGACCCCCATTCAAGTGGCCATACATGGGGCAAGAGATTAATCACCATTAAGGTGGCACTCTAGCCTGAAGAGGTTAAGCTCAACAGGGTTTAAGGGAGTACTACTCCGTCTGTATGACACATCTGCACAAGCAACCTTAGGTTTTCCCTTAATATTTACATTTATATATTGGTTGGGGGTAGCTTGGCCTTAGCTCCGTTGCCGGTTTGAGTCGCATTGGGGTGATGAAATCTCCAGGCAGGCCCAATTTCTAGAGTCAATAACCATTTCTCTTACACCCAGGATCGCACAAGTGTGCAAGGGGAGAGGATACTTCGATTATCAAGTCAGGGTTACATAGGAAAAAGTGGATCTAGTTTTCTGATCACCTAGTTTGCACAGGGTGAGAGCATAATCACCTACCACTTTCAAACACAGTCAATAAGAGTAGATAGATTCTTTTTAGGTGCACCAAAATCAAAATAATTTAATCTAAGTGAAGATTTATCTTCACAACAGACATGGGGTTCATTTTAACTACATGATAAAGGTGTGGTGGCTACCCTAGATTGATTCATTTTAAATCCAACAAGAAAGAAAGAAAGAAATTCTATCTGCGGAAGGTGTCAGACTCAGAATCTCTGTTACAACCCAGATGCGCAACTCTGTCACTCGAATGTACTCAAAAAGAACCCATATGCGCAACTCTGTTACTCAGATGCACGAAAATAGAACCTAAATGCGCTATAACAGAACCTAAATGCACAATAACAGAAATTGATATGCGCAATAATAGAATCTATATGCGCAACTCTGTCACCTATATGCACTAAAACAGAACCTATATGCGCTAATCTAAATGCAATTTTTAAAATTTTTTTCTAAAACATATATAAATGTGCTAAAGAAAGTCCTATATGTGGTAACTAAACTCCTATATGCTCTTCATAAATGCCTATATGCGCCACTCTGTTTCCTAGATGCGCCATTTAATATGTGATCAAAAATAATATGTGTAAATGAACTAAAACAGATACTATTCAACACACCAATAGGATATTATATTAAAATAGAACATAAAAAGTAAAGAAATGAAAACTCAGTATTCTGCTTCCATTGTCGTCCTATTGTCCTCTATCTTCAGTGTTTTTGTCAATTCCAGCTTTGCTCTCAGATCGCAGGCTAGGCTCAACAAACTGTCTTCCTAAAGAATGAGATTTTGATATAATCTATGATGCAAGATTAAGCTATGATAATGAATTGAACTAATAAGCTTGAAATAAACATGATGTTATGATAAATGAATACTAAATGAATTGAATGCATGAACTCTAATTAATTGCCTATTATCAATGCTTGGATTCACACAGGTATTTATAGAGTTTTTTGAATGATTCTAATTGGCTATCTTGATTGACGGTTGTGATAATTCCTAGTAGATCGAATGGCTAAAGAAGGGTGAAACTGAAGAGAAAATAGAAGAAAACTTGAAAACAAGATTTTTCCATTTTTATGAAAGAGGAAAAAGATAAGAAGATAAGAAATCATCTTTCTTTAAAAGAATAAAAGAAAGATTTAAAAGCTGATAAATAATGAATTAAAAATTCAATTATTTATTTGTGGATGAAATTCAGCTTTTTTTTTAATTAAATAAAATATTTAATTAAGCTTTTAAAGCCGAAAATTGTGATAAGAAGAAAGCTTTAATCAGGATTTTTGAAAAAAGCAGAAGATCTCATAATTAAATAAAATATTTAATTATGATATGAGAAGAAAATAGAAGATAATAAAATATCTAGTTGTGATTTAGAAAGAAAGCATAAGATCCTTTAATTAAATAAAGTTTATTTAATTAAATCACTTTTATAAAATTAATTAAATGAAATATTTAATTAATTAGAAGAAGAATTTAAAATAGAAGAAAGAGAAATATTTAAACTTCATGAAATCAAAAGATTTAATTTAAATTTAAACAATTATAATTAATTTAAATAAATAAAATGTATTTATTTAATTAATTAAGTGGACATATGAAAATAATTAAATAAAATAAATTTATTTAATTACGGAAGAAGAATAAGATGAATGAACAATATAATTAAATTAATTGAATTTAATCATATGTAGAGGATTTTTAGATAAATTAATTAAATAATAAATATTTAATTAATTGCCAGGATTATAGACATGACCATTTTTATGCGTATACATTTTGCCCCTCTTTAAAGTGATGTGTGAAACACATTGCTTCAAAGAAAATAAAAAAACTTTTCCCCTGATAGGTTTTTGATTTTTGATGTTAATGATGCCCCTTCGGGAGATAAATCACAGAAGGTGATGTTGAGAATGATAGGGAAATAGTGATTTAGCTCCTGATAGATGCTGATTATGAAGGCCCAGTGAAAAAAAATATGGAAAGAAAGGAAAATGCCATTAACGCCCACCATAAAAGACCCTTATAAGGTAAAAGGGGTAAAAGGAAGTGTCATTTTCACCCTGCTACTACAGTAAAAAAGTAAGCTCTGATAGTGACCTGGCGAGATGGAGATCTCGTTGCACCGACATAGATTTGAGCGAGTGCGCCGAGATAAGAGACCAGCTGCATATGGACCACCGGTGAGTGATTCCAACCATTTGTTATTGCAATTTTTGCATTTTGAATCGATTTTTGAATTGTTTTAAATCAGATTGCATTTTTTTTGCACGTTTTAGCGCATATAGGAAAAGTTTTAGCACATTCGACAAATCCTTTAGCGCATATAGGAAATTCCATAGTGCATATAGGAATAGGGTAAAATTGATCCTTTAGCGCATCCGATAGATATAATTGCGCATATAGGGCCAGATCGGCTAGATTGGTTCTGTAGCGCATCCATGGCACAGAGTTGTGCATCTAGGTCTAGGGTTTCAAAATTGTTATAGTTGCGCATAGTAGAGTTAAAGTGGCGCATCCGTAGGATAGAATAGTGCATTTGGGGTTTTAGTGCATCGAGGAAACAGTTTAGCGCATATGAGAAAAACTTTAGCGCATATGGGTTTTAGCGCATATGGGCAACAAAATTGTGCATTTAGGAAATTTTCCCCAGAACGCTTATTAGATGAAAAATGATGATTAAAATTGCTTCCTTAGTCAATAGATAGATGAATTACAGTACCATCATGCTGTTATGATAGAAAAATTTGATAGGGAACTGATAAATTTGCTTCCACAAGAGAACACAAAGAGTAGATAGCTGATAACTTTGTGATAAATGACAAAGAAGAAATTGATTGCTTGATTGATTATGTGGTTGATAACTTTGCTTCTCGCGATTGAAAAACAAAGAGTAGATGTTTTGATAAATTTGCTTTCTGCGATAGAAACCAAATAGTAAAATGAAAAAAAATTTGCATTCATGATTGAAATACAAATAGAAAATGATTTGTTACTTGATAAATTTGCTTTCTTGAAAAGAAAAATAAATAGTAGATGATGATAGAGTAACTTGTTTGGATATTCAGATAGATTGATGTAGCACTTGATATGGGTCATTGATAGGATTGGGTGATTGTGTTGATATGGGTAATAGATATGTGTTGTTAGCTAGATAGATCACATGATGTGAGTCTGATTTGATGTGTCCTTGTGATGATCAAACAAAATAGGAGGATTTTAAAAGCCTTCAGATTAGAGAGCAGTTCCCACTATGTTGGGAGCAGATAGGAGAGCTTACCCTTGTCGAGTTACAGTTGATATCAGATTATGGACTGGGACCGTTGTTGGCCATGCCGCGAGGTATTCGGGCCAACATGGGGTTATTGACCGCTTTGGCAGAAAGATGGCATTCAGAGCATAACACCTTTCACCTGCCGACGGGTGAGATGAGTGTGACATCCGAGGATGTATACAGGATTCTGGGGATTCCAGTTGTTGGTGCCCTTGTGGTTTATGACCGCAAGGAGATTGGTGGGACCGAGGCATTACGATGGATATGTGGTGATCTGAGCATCTGTGGTTACTGGATAGATCGGGATGACTTCAGCAGGTATACGACTTTAGTTGCTGTGTTGGTAGCATTCATTGGAGGCTTCCTTGGACCGGATCATCGGTCGAAGGGATTTGCAGTCAAGTGGGGGAGGATGCTGGAGTGGTTGGTGACACAGCCACAAAGGTTTGCCTGGGGGAGCTATGTATTGGCTGACCTGTACCATGATCTCCATCAGATTGTATATAGAGGATCCACGAGTTTGGCGAGTAGAGTGACGCTACTATAGATCTGGGCGTGGGAGCACATTGCAGTCACGAGACCACTTTGCACGAGAGATAGACTAGCGGGGAGGCCCTATGTATATGCATACTTTGGTGCAATTGTCCAGCAGAAGCTGGGCAAGGTAGAGTATTGGCGGCGGGTTTTGGATGATATTTCAATCATGAATTCAATTTTTTTTTCATTTTACTATTTGGTTTCTATCACAGAAAGCAAATTTATCAAAACATCTACTCTTTGTTTTTCAATCGCGAGAAGCAAAGTTATCAACCACATAATCAATCAAGCAATCAATTTCCTCTTTGTCATTTATCACAAAGTTATCAGCTATCTACTCTTTGTTTTCTCTTGTAGAAGCAAAGTTATCAATTCCCTATTAGATTTTTCTATCATAACAGCATGATGGTACTATAATTCATTTATCTATTGACTAAGGAAGCAATTTTAATCATCATTTTTCATCTAATAAGCGTTCTGGGGAAAATTTCCTAAATGCGCAATTATGTTTCCCATATGCGCTAAAACCCATATGCACTAAAGTTTTTCTCATATGCGCTAAACTATTTCCTCGATGCGCTAAAACCTCAAATGCGCTATTCTATCCTGCGGATGCACCACTTTAACTCTACTATGCGCAACTATAACAATTTTGAAATCCTAGACCTAGATGCGCAACTATGTGCCCTGGATGCGCTATAGAACCAATCTAGCCGATCTGGCCCTATATGCACAACTATATCTATCGGATGCGCTAAAGGATCAGTTTTAAACTATTCCTATATGCACTACGGAATTTCCTATATACGCTAATGGATTTGTCTAATGCGCTAAAACTTTTCCTATATGTGCTAAAACATGCAAAAATAATGCAATCCAATTTAAAACAATTCAAAAATTGATTCAAAATGCAAAAATTGCAATAACAAATGGTTGGAATCACTCACAGGTGGTCCATATGCAGCTGGTCTCTGATATCGGCGTGCTCGCTCAAATCTATGTTGGTGCAACAGGATCTCCATCTCGCCAGGTCACTATCAGAGCTTACTTTTTTACTGTAGCAACAGGGTGAAAATGACACTTCCTTTTACCCCTTTTACCTTATAAGGGTCTTTTAGGGTGGGTGTTAATGGCATTTTCCTTTCTTTCCATATTATTTTTCACTGGGCCTTCATAATCAACATCTATCGGGAGCTAAATCACTGTTTCCCTATCATTCTCAACATCACCTTCCGTGATTTATCTCTCGAGGGGGCATCATTGACATAAAAAATTGGAAACATATCAAGGGAATTTTTTTTTTATTTTCTTTGAAGCAATGTGATTCACACATCACTCAAAGAGGGCAATATATACGATAAAAATGTCATGTCTATAATCCTGGCATTAATTAAATATTTATTATTTACTAATTTATCTAAAATCCTCTACATATGATTAATTCAATTAATTTAATTATATTAATTCATTCATCTTATTCTTCAGATTAAATAAATTTATTTTATTTAATTATTATCATATGTCCACTTAATTAATTAATAAATACATTTTATTTATTTAAATTAATTATCATTGTTTAAATTTAAATTAAATCTTTGATTTAATTAAGTTTAAATATTTCTCTTTCTTCTATTTTAAATTCTTCTTCTAATTAATTAAATCACTTTTATGAACTTAATTAAATGAAATATTTAATTAATTAGAAGAAGAATTTAAAATGTAAGAAAGAGAAATATTTAAACTTAATTAAATCAAAAGATTTAATTTAAATTGAAACAATGATAATTAATTTAAATAAATAAAATGTATTTATTTAATTAATTAAGTGGACATATGAAAATAATTAAATAAAATAAATTTATTTAATTATGGAAGAAGAATAAGATGAATGAACAATATAATTAAATTAATTGAATTTAATCATATGTAGAGGATTTTTAGATAAATTAATTAAATAATAAATATTTAATTAATTGTCAGGATTATAGACATGACCATTTTTATGCGTATACACATACTATATGACTATGTGGGGTTTCTTGCAAAAAGAATTAATGAGGTTTTGATAAGACTGAAGAAATGTGTAGATGGAGTAAGGTTTAGCTAGTACTCATTATTAATGCATATGTTTATGTTCAAAGGTGCATTTTTATTAAATAAGGATGACATGACATATGACTTTGTGGTGTTTGAGAACTTGTTTGCTTTAGAGTTAAAGAGAGCCTTGGTTATGAATATACCTAGAGCTCCTAAGGCCTTGCATGACTTATTGAGACCCAAAGAAAGAAGGCTTGAGTTGGGAGTTGATCACAATTGGGGAGATGTTATCCCATATCCCAATTACACTATTTTAAGAGTGTAGGGTATGTGCAGGATCATGATGGGCCAAAAAGTGGCAATATGATGGGTATTTGTAGGGTATGTGGCTGACTATTTTATTTTTACCCAAAATTCATGAAACGAAAAGAGTTTTTAAAAGAGATTCTTAGTTTTCAACCAATATAAATTATGCTTTACTTTGAATTTAATAAATAATTATTATTCATTTTCTAGTTGAATTACGACTAAAGTCATGATTGATAGGCTGATTGAAAAACATCTATAGCTTTCAAACAGTATCACATTTTTTGAATCCAAAACATGGTCACATTCTATGCTTTGTATACTATAGGATTAAAAAAAAATTGAATTTCATGAAGTTTGACCAAGCTAAGGTGGACATACGAGTTTTATATTTTTTAAAAGTTGTAATAAGAAAATCATAATTAATTATTTACTTGGAAAAAATTACAAAAAAATATGCATCACATCTAGACATGAGTCCTCTACTTATATCTAAAATATTTTTAAAAATATTATCATTTTATTGTGGTTAGGTGGTTAGACAGACACCGCTTCCTATTTTTTCCCTAAAATTTAAGTACCACTACATTGAAATTTCAAATTTTCACCAAATAGATCTTTTTATTTTAAAATAAACCTAGTAGTTTAGAAACTACATTCAATTTTCTACATATTCTATTCTTACATATTTTTGAAATAATATAGATAACTTATTCAAATTTTTATGTCAAGTTGCCTAATTTTGATTTTTTTGAATTTTTTGCCACTTAAGGGCCTATTTTTTTCATGATGATCCTGCACATACCTGTATGGTTCCATTGTTGCACCTCAATGGCTAGCAAAATATGTGCTAGATAGAATTGGTTTCCTTAAAGTAACATGGCAATTCAAAAGTGTGGAAAATGAACATTTCTTCCTTCATACACCTACTTCTTTGATTTTGTAATGACAAAGGGAGGTTGTAATAAGATAATTGATATACTCAAATCCTTCTGCATGCAAAGAGTAGTAGAGAAGATCGTGCATGATCCAAATGGTTTCATGGCATGGTTGAAGGAAAGGAACAAGAGTTACAAATTTGTGCACATTTTCCAATTCTTGGAGTATGTGATAAGAAATGTGTAAATGATCTTTTGCAAAAAGAAGAGAAGGAAACTGGATTACTTTGAATAAAATGTAGAGAAAGATAAAGAAGGAAAACCCTGACTTCATTGTTCTTCTAGATATTGAAAATGTAATGCAAAAGGTGGAACATGTATCCCACAATTTTAAGACAATAGTGGGCCACCTTGAAAGTGAAGGGGTGATTTGAGATAAGGGGAAAGACCCATTGAAGACGAACAGAGTGGGGGATAAATCCTTGTTATGGAAGAAAAATCTACATATCAAGCCCCTAAATAACCCAAAATAAAGCTCTTTATAAGGAGAAAGAGTAAGACAAAGAAAAATGATGCAATTGTTGCTCCCTCTCAACAAGAGGAGGAAAGACCTCTTTCTCCTATGCCACAGATACAACCATCACCTCCTCCAAGGCCAACAGGGCCTAAAATTATGGATATTGATGCTCCACCATTGCATGAATCACCACCAAAAGATCCACCATTGAAGAAGTAGAAGGTTGAAGTAACTAGTTTGATGGACTATGTTGATGAAGAATCTGATGATGACATTTGGGTATCAGAGCAAGAAATGCAAGAAGGAATTCCCACTGCACTAGTAACGATTGTGACACAACAATTAAGTATGAGGTTGAGTAAAGCTGACCTCACTGGGCTTAATGGAAAAGATGATATCTAGATGGAAGCATGCACAAATTTTTTGGATGATGATTCATTTGTGAAGTCTCAATATTTTATGGAGTTTACATATAGGGCTAAGAGAGATGAATATACATTCAACATCCTGGCTAAAAAAAAATGCTTCATCCAAAATTGGTTGATGATACCATCTAGGAAAAGGTTTTAAATGAAATGAGAGCTAAGTTCCAAAGGATGACTGCCAAGGAGAGTAGAGAATTGGTAAGAAGAAGTTGCACTTTATTACTACCAGAGTGGGATTTAGCTTCTTCCATAACCTTTGATACAATAAAATATGTGAGAGACCCCTCTACAATTTTAGAGGAAGAGGCTGCAATTGCATTACAAGGGTCTACTTTCAGTGAACAGTGGGACGCATTAGTCATCTGGTCTCTAGCCCAAATTACAAGGAAGCCTAGCATCATTAAGCCTACACCTAACTATAGTCGAGGCCTAATAATAAAGAAGGCATTAGAAACATCAGCTCTAGAGGCAACAAACGTGTGAGTACATGTTGCATAGTTCACAAGAGCCAATGTAGAATATATAGCTACAAAAAAGGGAAAGCTTAGAATGGATCACAATAATTTGTTAGTTGACTATGGAAAGCTTGAACAACAAAATATGCAGTTAGAAACAAAAGTATGATTACTGGATGAAAAGTTGCAAAGTTTTCTATTGGGAAAGCATAAGTAGACTAGTGTTGACTCCCCTACAACTTCATAAGAAGCTGACCCCCCTGAATTTACCCGAGAAGCGATATCCTCATGGGAAATTGTGCCATACAACATGGTAAATGTACCCATTTCAATTATAAAGCCTAGAATATCAGAGGTTCCACAGACTGAGGAAGGTATCAACAAGGAGGAGTTGCTTTAGCAGCTAAATGAGTATAAAGGAAAATGTGACAATCATGATAGGGAGGTTTTTAACAACAATATGGAGATTGTCACTATAGTCTTGGAGCATCTAAACAGGGGAGTGAATAACAGATTGAATAACATTCATACTAACTATTCTTCCATGGTGGTTGCTATAAATAATTTTGACAATGATAGGGAGAGCTATTCCACTTATGGAAACATGGATCCCTAGGATGAAGGAAGTAAGATTAATGTCAACTGGAGCTAAGCAAGATGCTAAGCCCCTTGAAAAGTTTAAGCACACTATTTCTCTTGTAAGTAAAATTAAGGGGTACAGGGGAAAAATTGAATGTTTGGAAGTCAAAATAAAGGAACTCATGAAATCCTTTTATGAATCACATCATGGTCTCCTCCCATCCATTCTAAGTGATGATGGTAGCATAAAAACCCTACATAAGTGGAGAGATGAACTAATAAAACCATTTCAGATCAGGTAGTTTCAATTTGTCAAGATATGATATGGGAACACTCAAAAGAAATATGGATATGTTGGCTCATGCAAAGATTTCCTTGTTAGAATTTGATAGGGATTCCAACCAAATTGTTACCAAGTATTCCCCTTATAGAGAAAAGGTTGATGAGGTCATAAATTTTAATTGGCCTATTGAAGAGGAATTCATTGCATGGATACATAGATACTAGAATGGGCTGATAGATTGATTTGATATGGCAGGGTGATACTTTGAAAATTTTGATTTTTGAATTCTACAAAAATAATGACTAAGAAATAGGTGAAAATGTACTACATAGCCTAGATTTAGTACATATTAGGATTTTGCTAAAGTATAGAAAATATAGTGCATTTTCTTCAAATTGAATTACTGACAAGTCTATAGACATGGACATATTCTTTGTCCTTTCCTTTCTATTTCTTTCATTCTTTCTTTCGTTTTCACTTTTTGTACATGGGCATAACTTTTTATTTAACCTTTTGAAGATTCCTTTTGAAAGGTGGGATTGAATCTCCAACGATGAATGAGGATTACTTTTTCCTTATGTATGTTTCCAACCATCTGGGAATGTAGAGTAACTGAAAATTGGAATATATGTTGTAGTGGTCCAATAAGGTAATAAAATGTGTACTTTCTGGATTGAGGCTTGTTTTTCTCGTTCATTTCTATAAGAAGGAATTCAGGGCCAAAAAGTAGGGGTTTGTTGTATTTGTGAAGCAATTTTACCTAATCATTTTTTATTTTTTTCTTTTTATGTTTTTGGCTTCAAATGTGTCCGCGCTCAAGTAAAGTTGTTTGGAAAGGTGTGCAATGCGCCATGTGGTGGCTATGTGGCTTTTATTTATCACCTTTAATTTTAGGAGAAGGCTAAGACACGTGTCAACTCGGCAGAGATTTTCTCAAGGAGTCATTTTAATGAGTCTGAAGCTTTCCACCCGTTCAACACATCATCTCTTCGTTGCGGGAAGTTTGTGTTTCTATCAAGCTATCTTTTTGGAGTTTCCCAGAGCTTGCTAGTGCCTTTTTCATTTTGAAGATGGAGGCTTTGAGTCGAAATCGTTGGGTTACATGACTGGTCAACTAGACTTTTTCTAGGCTATTTTCTAGGATCTGATCACTTTTAGATAATGATCTTTTCTAAATATCTAAAAGGAATTAATGTGATAGCTGAGAATTGATGAGAAAAGAATTGGTATGACCTAACTTAAGATCTATGAACAATTCATGTGCTATCAAATTCCAACATTTGACAACAATTACCTCTGTGTTGTGGTGGTGGTTTTCTCTTTTTGTAGCTATAAAGAAAATGTGGTGATAGAACAAAGGGTTGGATTCCAAGTTTCAGTTTCCTTTACTGAGGAAAAGGTTTCTTTAGTTTTCTTAAGTTATAGAACTATTTTTAGAAGTAGAATTGCACAACTACTTTTCTCTGGCATATTATATTGTTTATGCTCAAATTATTATCAGATTAGCATATGACCTCTATTTTAAATTTCATTTGATATTTAAGCATGAACTATTTGGAAGAAATCTTTGAGACTGTGCATTTATGGCCTTTATTAATTTTTCCTTCTTTATGCTTTTGTTCTGAATAAAACACCATGTCAATCTAAATTCAAATAGTTTAAGTTTTTGATTTCCATGTTGTATGCTTATATGGTAGGATAATATCTTGTGAAAATTGGATTATTTCTATGGAATTCTATGTTTTTTTGAAGGGTTGTTATTTTGTTATATTATGTTGTAATAAGAGAGAGAGTTTATGCAATTTCTAAACTTTTTCTATTAGCCTTGGAAATATTTATGTTTGATTGGACCTTAATGAGCACTGCCTGTGCGGATATTTGAAAGACTGCACTATGCTTGTATTTAGCCTTTGTTCTTCATTGTCTTCCCAACAATTAAGGGTTGTGGAGTTCTATGTCTAAATATATCATTCGTAGGCAAGATTGGGTTAAAATGTTGTAAAAGTTTTGGCATATCACCATTTTTATGTTTTATGCTTACATTTCCTTCTACCCTTTGCTCCAAAACTTAGAGAAGTTCCAAATTTCTATAAAAATCCCGAAGGTATTCAGTGAGCTGCAAATCAGTCCCCCACTCACTAAATTTCCCATAAGACTATTGGAAAGGTGCAAGCTATGATGATCAATAGTTCCTTTTTTGGCATGCTCAGTGGGACACAGAGTTCTTTGAATGCCTGATTAGAAGTTTGAAATTTTTCTTAAATTAGGCCAAGGAAAGAAACTAGAAGTTTCATGCCTAGAATCCAAACAAGAGAATCTTCAAAAGGCCATTTATAGTACTCCTAGTTACCTACTTCGGTACCTAGGAGAAGAAGACTTATAGATTCTGTATCACTTGTAAGGAGCAATAGAGTGAGAAGTAAGAGCCTAGTATCCAAAGCCTTATCTAATCCCTCAGAGGATTGAACTTCTAGATCAAGATACCTATATACCCAATTCTTAGAAATCTTTTCTCCATGGCTCATATAGTTGTCCCTAATCCTAGAAATTTTGTAACCTACGATAGTGGTAGTCCAGTACAACCACGTACGACCCCAGATGTATGGTTTTCCATACCCATTAATGCCCTGGAGTTTATCCTAAATTTTTTGGAGAATATTTCAAAACCCCCTTTGAACATCTTCAAGATATAGCAGAGGTATGTAGGGTACATAACATAGCGGAGGAGAATATTGCCCTTAGGTTGTTAGATGCCTCTTTCAAAGGAAAGGCTCAAGATTGGTATTGATCTTTGGCCTCAAGTTCTGTCCTCTCCTGGGATCAGCTTGGAGGGAGGTTTTTTTGAACGCTTCTCAAAGAAGGGAGATCATTCTTCCTTGCTACATCAACTAATCACCATTAAAAGAGCCATATAAGAGGCCATGAGTGACTTCAACACTAGGTTTCACAAAACCTTGTAGAGAATCCCTATGACTACTTGACCCTCAACTGCAATGGCGTTTATGTTTTACTTGAAGTATTTCAATTTGGAAATAGTGGTGATGATAACCTCCATGGGAGGGGATATCTTACCTGAGGTATATGAGTTGGTTTTGTGCACAAAAAATAGTTTGATTGATATTGGGAAGCTTCCACCACAACATTCGATATCGGTATTCGAAGAAATATCTGGTGGTCCTTGGGAAGAAGCTACGTCAAACACTTTTGGTACACAATTGACATCATCTTTACAGTAGTCCATGTATGTGAACCCCATCACTCAGACAAGCATGTCAGGCTCTTCCTCTGTAGCAGAAAACATCAATGACATGAAGATTCTCTTGCATACTTTTTCTAACGAGTTAGTTCTTATCAAATGACAAGAAACAACACTACCGAATTAGACCACTCAAACCTATGGTGGAAGCATTCCATCCTATCAACAGAATACATATCAAGGGCCTTTCCTAGGAGGTCAACAAATAGTGTCCCCAAACTAGATAGTTCTAATCACCATGCTGCTACAGATGGTCAAGGATAGCTAGAGTAAGGAGTTAATCCCATGTCAAAACAACTTGGCGGAAGATTATAACACATCGTGCTTCCCATTCAGTGATAGCCACATGCCTCAAAATTTTCTAGGGGGAAATATGCAACAGAATATTATGGAACAAAGAAGCAAGGGCATGTCCTTGAATGTGTAAGAATATGACTCCTCTGAAATGGAAAATGCCCACTTCAGAGCACAAATGCAAGGATTTTCCCCATATCAAGAACTAGATATTGTGCCCAAAAAAGCATTATTTTTGTGGATGGAGGAAGAAGATGTGGTGTTCACGAATGAAGGTCTCACGACTAGTACTCCACAAGTATAGTTAGATTATAACACAAGATCCAAAAGAAGGCTCATGGGAGAATATGTGCAACAAGTTTTTCCATGTCCTCAGCCACATCATTGACCACTGCAAGAGAAGCAGGCTCCACAACTGTACACTGTCATTTCTAGAGAAGGAGATGAATAAGTTGCTGAACCCATTCATGATGGAACATTTTCTTTTGAAAACAAGAGAAATATTATCATTCAAGCTAAAGACCCAACCATTCAGAATGCTCAATGTGGTGGAGCAACTGAAGAAGGTGCCTACCAATGTATCTCTATGGGACATCATATCTATCCCTAAACAAAATAAATCACTTTGGGAAGCATCAAAGAAAGAAGAAAAAATATTGCAAATGGATGTGACTCCGTCGTGTGGTCAAAGCAGAGACAAAGGATCCATGTTGGACCCTCAAGCTTTGAAAGAAACAACTTATGTGAATGACATGGATGATCCAAAAGAGTAAGAGGTAAGAAAGCTAAAGCCCACACCTTTCATTTGAACACTTATTATGGGAGATAAGATTTTCAATAATAATATGATTGATTTGGGGGCTACCTCAACGGTCATGCCAAAAAAAGTGGTTGATGCCTTAAACCTTAAATATGAGCCGCTTGAGAAGGGAATCATGCAATTATATGGGAAGAAGGTTCTGACCATTGGTCGGATAAAATATCTATTTCTAACCCTCTTCTCATGTTTGAGCCAAGTGGTCACACAAGAAATAGTAGTGATAGACATTCCCTCGATCTTTGTAATGTGTCTTTTTAGATATTTCACTATGAGGCTTGGTAGATATTTGTCACTTGATTGGTCCCACCTGATATTGAGAACCAACCATGGGGTGAAGATGAAGGTTCTGTTCAAATCCTTGCATCCCGAACATCTAGTGAACAATGTAGTCCTATCTTTTGAAGTAGTGCATACTTCTTTCTCATAGTAGGAGAGATATTGTGTATAAATGTTGGAAGATGAAGAAGACACAAGTGATTAGACTCCTAAGGAAGAGATGCTACTCAAACAATTCATTTATTTCGACCCATTCAACAACTTTCATGCAACAGGGCTAGGCACTTATGTGATTTTTGATGATGATCAATTCTTTTTGAAATTGATGAAGGATTAGGAGGAAAATGATCATCCAATAGACAATCATCTTTGGACCTTATATTTTGATGGTGCCAAATGCAAAGTTGGTTCTTGAGTGGGTATCTAACCTGTGTCCCCCACAGGGTTAGAGACCCTCAAAGATTTTCATTTTTAGTTCTCATGCTCGAACAATGATGTGGTATATGAAGCCTTGGTCCATGGTTGATCCTTACCGAGTGAATGCATGTAAAGAGAATGCAAGATTTTGAAGATTTAGAATTAGTTGTGAACTAGGTCCATGGGAAAGTAGCTGCAAATAATACAAGAATGAAGTTGTACATACATTGGATATGGGATCTGAGTGAGAGTTTTGAAGCTTTCAATATAGAAGTTATTCCCTAATGTCAAAATAGTATTGTTGATCGGATGGCTTCTATCGATTCGAAATTTGAACCAATTTCTGATTCAACCAAGTAGAATGCAGTAGAAGTCATTGTCCAACCTACAATCTCTTACAATGATAAAAAATGAAAAGTATTTGATGATGATATACATATAGCAGCTTTTAAAGAAAAGTGAAAAGTAGTTTCTAACTATTCATAGCCAGGAACAAAATTTCCTAAAGAATAGGTTGTCCATTTAAAGGGAAATAATATTCCTTAGGGATTAATCTCCCTTGAAAATCTCTTTGACTATGAAGATGCAAGAAATTGAAAGCAAAGATTCACTCCATACATAACGGACTATGAAGAACTTGATGTCAAAAATGGCAGGAAGTTAAAAGTCAGAAGGAAATTTCCATAGAGAGACAAGGAAAGACTAAAGGATCTATGTTCTAGATATGACGGGGTTATTGCTTAGACTTATGATGATCTCAGTGGGTATCACCCAAGCATAATTCAGAATACCATTGACTTAGTGGAAGGGTCGAATCTCGTCCAACAAAAGAAAATTCCAATCAATTTGAAGGTCGACCGTTGATGGCATAGGAGCTCACCAAATTGATCGAGTCTAAGATCATATATCTGATTGAGCAATCCACTTGGGTGTCAAATTTGGTACCAATTTGAATAAAGAATGGAAATATTATGCTTTGTGTTGATTTCTGAGATTTGAATAAAGCCTCGCTAAAAGACTACTACCCTTTGCCATCAATGGAGCAGATCTTGTAGATTGTGGGCAAATTAGAGATGTTTTCATTGCTTGATGGTTTCCTAGGCCACAACAAAGTATAGGTAAAAGATGACCAACATAAGACAACATTTACCACTAAGTAGGTAACATTTTCATACTTTAAAATGTCATTCAAATTTTTAAATGCTGGTGTGACTTTTCAATGAGAAATATATATTTCCTTCAGAGGACTAATCAACCTGATTATCTTAATATATCTAGATGACCTGTCTGTCTTTTCAAAACTTCAAAATATAATCACTTTGATCATCTAGAGAAGGTTTTCTAGAAATGTCAACAGTTTTGGATTTCTTTGAATCCCAAAAAATGTATTTTCAGAGTACCTCAAAGTAAGCTACTTGGTTTTGTAGTCTCAAAAGAGGGAATATCAATAGACCCTGAATGGGTGAGATCCATAATGGAATTACCCCTACCAAAAAATTAGAAGGGATTATAGTCTTTTCTAGGGAATTTTAGCATTATCAATAGGTTCACCTCATATTTTGCAGGTATTGTGAGACCGACCACCCTGATGCTTAAGAATAACCTAATTTTCAAATGGAACCCCAAGGCCAAGTCAACTTTTGAGCAGATAAAGATAGCTATCTTTGTTGCTCTGATATTGGCTAATCTTGACTTTTCCAAAGATTTTATACTCTATTTATACAACGACCAACATAGCAAAGCTTTAGTGCTCACTCAAAAGGATGAGGAAAATAATGGAGAGCATCTTATTGCATTTCACTCAAGGACTCTTAAAGATTATGAGACTAGGTATAATTTTGTAGAAAAGCATGCTTTTTCCATTGTTAAAAGCTTAAAGAAGTTCTAACATTTGGTGTTGCCGATAAAATCACTATCCCAGTGTGCGGGAGTATATCATAGAAGGTGAGATAACCAAAAAGAGGGAAAACTGGATCACCAAGATCCTAAAGTATGATGTGGATATTAGGCCAACCAAGCTAGTTTGAGGGAGAGGTTTGTGCAAATACATTACACATGAATCAAGTTTCATAACTAAGAAGGAGACTGATCAAGTCTACTCAAATCAATTTAAGTCTGATGAGTCTTGAGTGGTGGATCAAACACATTATATGCAAAAGGGGCACTACCCAACTAGCCTTTCATCCCACAAAAGGTGATACTACTAATTCCAAGGCACTAGGGATGTATAATTGAAGGTATATTATTCAAAATAAATTATGATGTTGTCTTGCTCTGATGTTTAGACAAGCCATAGGTAGAAAGAGTTCTTAATGAGTTCCATAGCAGTCCTAAGGGTGGACATTTCTCTGTCAAGACTACCACCTTGAAGATAATGTGAGCATGATATTATTAGCCTTCTATGTTTTTCAAAGCACATCATCTGGTGTAGAAGTGTATTCAATGCCAATTCTTTGTTGGAAAAATAAATAATTCTGCTTTTCCTTTGAGTCCAACTATAACTAAGGAGCTCTTTGCTCAATGGGGTTTGAATTTCATCAAAATGATAAATCCTATTTCTAGTGTTGGCCGCAAATGGATCCTTATGACAATCGACTACTTCACAAGGTGGGTGGATGCAATAGCCCTAAAAAATTCCACAGAGCGCGAGATTGTCAATTTCCTTGAAGAGCTAGTAACTAGGTTTGGCTCACCCAAAGCAATCATATTCGACAATGATCATGCTTTTGTAGGTTTGGGGATGTTCAATTTTACTATCAAACATGGGGTTTACCTTAAAAATTCATCAAACTGCTACCCACAAGGAAATGGGTTAGCGGAGTCAACCAAAAAAAACCTAATTAGGTTAATCAAGTGCATTGGGTCAGAATGACAAAGGGATTGGCACAAACACCTAAGAGCTACTCTGTGGGTGGACTGTATTACTCTCAAGTAGATCTTGAAGACTCCCCTTATGATCTAGTGTACAGAAAAGAGGTAGTGTTACCTGTTTCTATAGAAATTCCTAACTTGCAGATACTAAAAGCCCTAGAAGTTGAAGAAAGTCGTGGAATGGAAGTATGGCTGGAAAAAATCCTCAAACTTGAGGAAGATAGAGGAAAAGCTCATGAAACCATGATTGGCTGCCAAAAAATAGTAAAGTGATGGTTTGACAAAAGGACCTCTAACCCATAATTCAGAGATGGGAGCCTAGTGCTAAAGTATGATGAGCATACTACGAAACCAGGACAACATACAAAATTTGAAGCGCTATAGAAGGGACCCTAATGAATTAGCACGTGCAAGGAAAATAATGCATACAAACTTAAAGATATGGATGGAAACACTTTAGATATACCGGTAAATGGTATTTGTCTAAAATTATTCCATTAAAATATGCAGTTATTTAAAAAAATTAATAGTTATGTACCATATGTAATTTTTTTTTGTAAATACATTTAATTTTGACAATAAGCCACTAAATAGCAAAGGAAAAAGTAGAAAAGTTTAGTATTATACTATATTCATCAAAAAATTTACAATGTAATACTAGCTCGAGGCTCAAATTTACACATAAGGCTCTCTCGAGCAAAACCTAAAAAGAGGTATGAAGCAAAAAGGAGGCAACATGCAAAAAATAGTAAAGGATAGGCCTCTAACCCTTGTCCAAAAATCCGAAACAACTCATCTTTAGGTTTTTTTTTCAACTTCTTCTCTATCAGGATGCAAAAGGGGGGTGAATACACAACACATGCTGGCTCCACATAGTGTAGGATGTCGGCCTAGTCATCATGGTTATGCACTAAAAACTTGAAGTTCTTCCTCTAGGAAAGCCCCAAAATGTGCTCCATGTTTTACTCCCAAAGCAGGTAGGTGGCCACCGGTTGTGTAGACGAGTGATGTGTCTCAAGGTCCATGGTGAAAAAGTCAAAAAGGAAGGGAAACTAGGGTATGTCTATCCCATAGTCCACATGCCTATGGAGATCCATGGTGCTTGAAATTATAATGCCAGGGATAACTACTTTCACTATCTCACCAAGCCATTCCATCAGTGTAGTGTCAAACATCTGGTGACACAATTCAATTATCATGGGTTTGGACATGTTTAGGTAGAGCAGAAAGGCAACAAAGTGCGAAAGAACATTGAAATTTCTCTAGAGCTAGTTCTCATTGTCAATGTAGTCTTGGCCAACTACCCACCTGAATGAAACCGGGCTAATGTGATCAAACCTCTTCACTAGGAACTTGATTCTTTCACTAGTGACCTCTCCCACAAAGTAGTATTGTGGTCTCTATGGGAGAAGCTAAATAGGAGTGCCTAAGCTAGTTGAAATTTTGAGAAAGCAACAAATTATGGTAGAATGGAAGATAGTGAAAAAGCTTGCTAAAATTAAAGACTGTATTTTTTCGAATGAGTGTTACAATAAGGTGGCATAGCTATATATAGAAAAGGTAAGCCGACAGACCCAATCAATGGGAAATCCATTTTTGGTTGGATAGCAATAGAAAAATTCCAAAGAAAATGTAGGCCAGTAGAGAAATCATACAAAGGATCTGATAAATGGTCTTGAGAATTAAATTTGGGCATTGGGAATAAATGGTCTTGTATGTCGATTGTTGGCGTGTGTCCTTTTCCATCACCTGCACTAGCTAGCTTTCTTAAGTGAAAATACATGGATTAACACACTAAGTTCTCACAAATTAAATGGGCAGGTCTTTTCAAAGGTACCTTACATTACTTCAACATGTTTCTCATAGATAAAAGTATGTGTTCCAATGTAGTGAGTTTATTTATGAAAGAGGCAGTAGGTTGAATGTAATAATTCCATTCTCATGACATTTTTGACATTCCCAAGGGATATAGATCTCAAATCCACATGTATCACCTCAGTGGTATCATTTAATGGAGCAACAATAACAATGTAGCCTTAACTACATGTATGTGTGAGAAAATTAATTACTATCAAAAGTAGATTTTTCTAAAGAAGAAAAAGGAAAGTGGTCATTTTTGTTAAGGAAACTCTACAAATTCTTGATATAGCCATGGTGGAGCCATCAACATTTGGTAGGAAAGCTAGAGCCTCAAGGAAAAGGCCTGGCTATGTTGATATCTTTGGGTAGTACTCATTCATTAATGCCCCAACATCTAGGGAGACATTTTTAGAGTTTTGAAAAAGGGTGCAACTAGATAGATGTATCCTGAGAGAGGCGGTGAAGGATTTTTTCGAGAATGTTTATGACTCTAAGTTTTCAACTAACCCTAATTTTTTTAGGGAGGGTGCATTTCAAATAATGATGTAGCATGAGTTGTCTGAGGGTTTCGTGTTTTGGCTCTAGAATTGTGGTTTGCCATAGATCATGATGTTTGTTGTACACAAGCACCCAGAGCTGGTGGGCACATGTGTTAGAAGATTCAACAAAAGGACATGAACCATTGAGGGTAATAGGTTCAAGGCTACAGTTTCTACCGAAGCCATATGGGATATGTTGTGTATCCCTATGACCAGGGGCACTGAAATTTTTGACAAAGAAAATATGGGTGTCTTGGGGGAAGAAATGGCCAAGAAAACAAGTTTATATGAGGACGAAACAAAGGAAAAGCTAGAGAGAGATCATAATTCTTTTCCTCTTTCACGCAGAAAGTTCAAGAGAGACACACCATTTGTATTCTCAATATTGGCCTAGGTTTTTGGACTTGATAATGATGAGGATGTCCATCCCTTCAAGATAGGCCTAGCTTTTGTGCTAAAAAGGAAGAAAAATAAAAAATATTATGATTTTGCTGATGTAATAGCTGGAGGAATGTTGGAGCAATTGACGAATTATAACACTAAGTATAAATTTAGGTATTCTTCTTTCTTAGCCCACTTGATTTTGCATCAAAATTCTGAGTGGCTAGAGAGAAATATCCTAGTGTCTAGGGTAGATGTAAAAGGTTGTTGTCAGCCAGTTTCTATATGGACCCATGTACTTTCAAAAAGAGGGGATTATTAATGGTTTGTAGATCATTTTTTGAGGCCAATGCTTCAAGATTTGTTGCCACACTCTTTGGTCTATTTCTCTCCCGAGGTCTCACAATGGATGGAAACTCCACGGACCCAAGTGGATTATTCCTAGCAGAGGATTTTACATTCATCATATTTCATAGTTTTTTTGGGGAACCTTTCAGACTCCTCAGATTTGTAACAGATATATTTTTCACATTGGAGGCATGCCATCAAGTAACCCTTGTCTACAATGCCTATGGCATCAAAATGAATAAGAAAAAGATATATCTACTTCCCCTCACAATTTCCAATACTCAAGTAACATTGAACAAGTGGAAGGCCCAGGGTGAGCTTACAAATTTGCTAGTGGCCTTAGGCTTGGTTCTCATCTATGACAAGGGGGACTACAATCTGACATAGCACTTGACCTTGAAACATGAGATTCAAGAGTATTTTGAGAGGAGGAGGAATCTGACTCAGGCAAGGTCAAAATTATATATTGAATTGGCCTACATTCCACTCAAATGACCAAAATGGATGAATTTCTATGTGTTGCAGGTAGAGTATCAGAAGAAAATCCCAATGGATAAATGCCTCAACACACAATTAAACATAGGGGATGGTCAAAAATAAATAAGGTAGACTTCTGGAGGTAGTGAAAAGAGATGAAATTCCCCAATGCCCTGTTCAAGGACTTTCAGCCACATGAATAAAGGTTCAAGGGCATTTATGATCAAGAGGTTGACACTGACAATAGTATTCCAGAGATGATTCATGTGATATTAGAAGAGCAGCCCCTACACCATACCTCTCATTCTTAGGAATCTGACAGGAGGAGAGTTTTGAGCAAAAGAGACTCACAAGTCTTGACCTCCACTATTGCTCAAAGCAAAGGAAAAAGGACCGGACAATCCCTAAAATGGTCCACTATAGTTGTTGATGGCCAAGTTTTGAAGGGATTGGTTTCCAGAGGATCAAAACGTACTAGTTTTGGTCGTGAAAAGATAAGACGCGTCCAAGATCTAGGTAAATACAATGCATCATCTTGAGGAGAAGAAGTGGAGTCTATTCTTCAAAATGTTTTGACCACCATGGCCCAGGTAAGTTTTACTCCCTCTCTTCTTCCTGCCTCTACATCTTTGGTTACTCATCTACCTCCTTCTATGGAAAGGAATCCTCTGTCCTTAGACATTGAGCTAGTAGTCCTGAATACACCCCCTACCATTTTTAATGAACTTTTAGAAGCAACCTCACATGCCAAACGAGCAACATATACTTCAGACACTATTGATCCTTTGATCACCTTGTCAAGGGCCCCCATTGAAATAGTAGAAACTTTCATGTTGTCTGTCATTCCCAGTCCATCCACTTTTGGGAAGGAACCTTTGCTTCCACTTTTTTCTCCTTTCACCCCAACTAGTTTTCCCCTGCCCAATCTCAATTTGGCATCCCACGTTTTTCCATGATAATGCTCCCTTTTTCTTCTTTGCATGCTCATGCATCCAAAGTTTCTCCTTATGTGATCCTTTGATCGCCCTATCAAGGGCCCCCATTGAAAGAGTAGAAACTTTCATGTTGTCTGTTACTCCTAGTCCATCCACTTTTGGGAAGGAACCTCTCTTTCCACTTGTTTCTCCTTTCACCCCAACTAGTTTTCCCCTGCCCAATCTCAATTTGGCATCCCATGTTTTTTCATGATAATGCTCCCTTTTGCTTCCCCACATGCTCATGCATCCAAAGTTTCTCCTTATGTCACCCTTTTTAGTCTCCCACCTAGTGCTTCAATTATAGCACAATGTATTGATACCCCTCATTGTCTCCAAGAGGATTTTGATGCAACCAAGCACACCCAATAGGTTAGAAAGAAAAAAATTACTATTAAAGAATGCCCCACTGCCAGCTACCAAGAAGATTGAAGCTTGCTACAATGAAGAGAAAAATTCTCTACTGATCACTACCATGAAGCTGCTTGTGTCCAAGCCTAAGGGATAAATGTAGATGGAGGACTACAACATCAGAGCCATGGGCCTAGATTTGAATGAAACTCACCTACACAAAAAATTGGTCGTAGCTAAGGATACCTAGAAGGTGGTATATATGGGCTACCAAATGTTGGATAGGAAGTTGAAGAAGCTTGAGGAAGAGCTGATAAATGTAAAGGAAACATTGAGTGGGCTACAAAACAAGATCGGGCCAGATATGTTGAGATGGCCTACATCAGGAAAATAAAAATTCATCATAGAGAGACATCCAAGTTGCTTGTGGAAGCCCAAGGTGAACAGGTTTAGCTCTATGCTAAAATTGAAAAATTAAAAATTGAGTTGGCTACTAAGCACTAGAAAAATGTAGAGAATAAGCGCACTCAGGAAAATATAAGAGAGCTATATAGAAAAATTCTTGATTGAATTTGGAATTGATGAATGCCCTTAGAGAGAAGAGTCAAATAGAGGAAAGCGCAAGAGCAAAAGAGGCTCAATTTAATTAGGAGCTAGTTATTGTACAAGAGTCTAGGACCCTCCTGATATTGAAGAAGTTGAGGTCTATGCATTGGGAAAGGATCACAGTTGTGGTTGCCATTCTCAAGCCTACTTTAAAATTCATAAGGTACATACAAGAATTAAATGTGAAGATTGGCCTGATGGCTTATCAACTTTTGCAGATATGTACTCCCTTAGTGGCAAATCACAAAGCCTAATTTACAGGTTGTGTGTGGCCACTAATGAGGCCCTAAAATGTGTAGTGATTCTCGATTGAAGAGTTGCCTATTTCAAAGCAAATGAGATCATCAACTACCATAAGATCATGACAAGATACAAAGAGTGTTAGATAGTGCTAAACAAGCGCGTCAATGAAATCAATGAATTTGGTGTCTTAGTTAGCTTTGAGCTACCTCCTCTTCTTTCATTGGATGGAAATGTGCTGATAGTTGATCAAGTCATGAATGAAATTTGACATAAGGTTCAAACTTCTATAGAACTCCTAGGTTCAAGCGCAATGCCCACCATTGATGATATTGAGCACAAGATCTTTCCTCTTTTCTGACTCTATTATCACCTTGGGGTGGTTTCTACAATATGGGGATTGTTTCTTTCAAGGAATTGTTCAAGATTGACCAAGCATATAGGCTCATCCATACTCTTGTTCGACCTACTAATGTAGATTGGGAGGAATTTCCTTCCACTTTCCTCAAACTCTAAGAACTATGAGAAGCCTAGGTTGCTACCTTTGCAAGTGAAGGCCCCCTATGAGTCACCAAAATTGTGAACCAATTTTTGCCTAATCATTTTTTATTTTTGGCTTTTTTTTGTTTTTTATTTTTCTATGTTCATTTTGCATACAATTAATGAGTGTTTCTTAGAGTGGTTATTGATGTGCAGTTATTATGCGTACTAACCTTGGACTACAGAGTTAATATGTCAAGTTATGGAAGACACAACTAGTTAGTTGGGAATGCACCATAACATTTAGCTGAGAAGCCACTCTAGGTCAAAGGTAGCCAGAAGTAGAGATTCTCCATGCAACCGAATGTAACCACCTTGCAGTGGAGCTTAATGATCCAACATGCATGGGAATTACTACTATGCTGAATCTATGCTTGACTTACATGTTTGACCGAATTCCATGCATGCATAATCGTTGTTGCTCCACTTTCCCCTATTTTCCCTAAATGGCGTCCTCCTAGTCGTGGATTTGACTACCTTGCTAGCTATAGTATAATAATAATTTGATGCTCCTTCTTTGAAGTTACATGATTTTTCATTGTACTCTCATTTTTAGTGATACATATACATTACTCTTTGTATGCACAATTTATAGTGAATGAAAATAAAGTTTTGAGTTTGAAAATCTAAGTTTTTTTTAGTTTAGAGGATATTATCCAAGGGGGCCCACTTGGTGAGGAACCCATTCTCTTAGTTTAGCATTAGCTTAGTATTACTTGTTGTTTGATACTTAGTTTGAAAACTGGCATTGACTATTCCTGCAACCACTAGAAGTCCATTCTGTGTTTGTTTCTACAACCAAAGTAGACAAAGTAGTTCCTATTTGTTGCACAAATTTTCATTCATTCTTTTCATTTTAGTTTAAGCATAGTTGTTGGTTGATGTTCAACATCCCCTTCATTTCCTTTTAGCTATTTACTTTCAACATTGTGTTTCTTAGTTGTAGAATGCAATGACTACTTGATCCCCTAGTGCGCATACAATGATGACCCATTTCAAGTTCATGTCCCTGGGTTGACAAGTTAAATGGACCTTCATGATGATTGAATGACTATTCATGTTAGATGTCCAATCTCTGAATCATGGCCGTAGAAGCCCAGTTATGAAATCATTGTAGGAGGTCAACATTTTTGGCGTCATTGTTGGGGATGGTGTCAAGCTAGAAAGTTTTTGGAGTCATTGGTAGTTTTGCTATAGTATCTTTGAAAGTTGTTCTTAGCATATCCTCATATAGGAAGTAATGACCCCCCTA
Source organism: Sequoia sempervirens (assembly GCA_007258455.2). NCBI lineage: Eukaryota > Viridiplantae > Streptophyta > Pinopsida > Cupressales > Cupressaceae > Sequoia > Sequoia sempervirens. Next base: position 72,392,510 of record VDFB02000017.1, read on the forward strand.
ATTCTTTACTCATTTTTTGTGTGAGCTGACTAATAGTGAGTGATACCACATGCATAGAGGAAGGAGAAGGGATGCTTATGGGAGATTTCTTCCTAACAATCCTAGTCCATTCTAGTTAGTTGAGTAACAAAACTTATCAGAAGAAGAAGATCCACACCCCTTTGTAGATGCTTATCCTGATTTGACTTGTTCTGAAGTCTCCTCGAAAGATCAAAATCAGCTTGAGAACCCCTTTGTCCTTGAACCACATCAAATAGGCATGGGTGATGCAAATGGGAACATAAAAAACCAACTAGATTTTCCTTTCCCCATTGCCCATCAGAATGAAGTTGACAACATCAAGAACATCCCTGCCTCAACACTCCCCAAGTTTTATGGACTTGTGACAAAAGATCTTGACACCTTCTTATTTGAATTTGACATACTCTGTAGGAGTTATGATTATACTATTGATTCCCATAGGCTTAAGTTATTTCCCACCACTTTGAAAGAGGATGCATTAAGATGGTTCATGAGCCTAGGCAGAGATACTATGCAAACTTGGGAAGATATGAAGACAAAATTCCTTGAGAAGTACAAGGAATATTGTAGGGGTAGTGACATGAGAGGAGGAGAAGGAAGATGAGAGCCTGGAAGACTACATTGCAAGTTTTTTGTTTCACCTACAAAAATCTCCACACCATGCACTTAATGAGGACTCACAAAAGTTTTTTTCCTAAGAGGAATCAATGATAGCTACACTGATGCTTTAGATCTCATGGCAGGAGGAGATATCTCCCAAGTTCCTTGGGAAGATATGCTAGAATTACTCTAGGGAAACTTCAAAGAAAGGGAGAGCTTATCAACCATCCATGGGTAAGTCAACTACCGATGGATTTTTAAGAATGGATATCACTCATTTTCTGGTAGACTTCAAGCAAGATATTATCAACAATGTAGCTACTCAACTAGATACGCTTTAGGCCAAAAAGAAGCAAGAGGAGGCAAAAATGATGTTGATAGAGTATTGTCCTCACTGGAGACAAAAGAAGAACTATAGATGTAAGATGGTCACTAACTTGGAAATTAAGAAAATTCCACCTAAGTTCAATCCAATTCATATTGAAGAATAACAAGTCTACTATGTTTCACAAAGGAAGCCCTGGGTTCCAAAACAAGGTATGCCACCAGATCCACTATCCTATGCTAGACCATATTTTAACTCGTATTCATTTGGAAACCAATGGCAACCCCCATATCCACCCAGTTATGTAGGATATCCACCACAACCTAGGAGTAACCCTCCAAATGCTTGGCATAGCCATCAGAGTCCTCCACCTTAGTGGCAGCAACCTTAGGGGAATTGGCAACAATTTCAAGGGTACCGGTAACCACCTCCAGGAAATTGGAAACAAACAAATCAATGGAGAGGAGGGAAGCAATGGCCTACCCAGAATACTACCTACATGCAACAACTTTATCAACCCCAACATCCTGCTATAATGCCTCCACCTGCTAATCCAAGTCTTAATGCACCTAAACCAACTTAGCTACCAGCTCAGCCCACACCCAATCCTAATAATAAGCCATAATAGTAGCCTATATATTCTACTGATTCAAACCAATTTCCTGCATATGCTGTGAGTGTAAGTGACATCCATTTGTGTTCAAAAACTAAGCTACTAGACCCTTCCAAGCCCATTATTACTGAGCTTCCTATGGAAGAAGAGGAGGAGCCTCTGAATGATCCTATTCAACCAATTGCACCTAAAAGTCTTGAACCAATCCAAGCCAAGTGAACCAAGCAAGAACCACAATTTCCTCAGAGATTGGAAGTTTCCAAGAAGAAGGAAGGAAAGGAGGAGACTACTTTTGACATCCTAAATTAGCTAAATCATATATGTATTCAAATACCCCTATTCCAGACCATATAAGATGTTCCAATCTACAACAAAGTCATTAAGGAAGCTTGTCTTAACAAGCCAGGAAGGAAGAAGAAAGAACCAACTACAATTCATGTGGTGGGCTAGCTAGCTGATATCATGATGGGAAAAGTGACTATTCCCAAGTATAATAACCCAAGTAGTCCTTTGGTAGTAGTTGTCATAAATGAGATTCATGTGAAGAATGCTTTGATTGATCTAGGGGTAGCAATCAATGTAATGACAAAAGACATCCTACAACAACTAAATATTGCAAGCATGAGATCTACTCCTACTATCCTAAAGCTTGCAGATAGCTCTAATGTTAATCTTGATGGTGTAGTGGAGGATCTTGTGGTCGTACTAGACTCGTAGGAATATCCAACAAATTTTATGATTATTTCTCCTAAGGCCACACTAGGCAAGTATCACATTATCCTTGGAAGACCTTGGTTGGCAACTGCAGATGCCTACATTGGATGTTGGTCAGGTGACATGATCATTTTGGGTGGAAGGAGTACTAAAATTTTTGTTCTTTATCCACCTGCTCAGCCATCTCATGATGAAGAAGAATCTATATTGCCACAAGTTGGTGAAGAGGCCGAGGAAGTTAATTTTTTGGCATAACTTATGATGCTAGGTAGATGCTCTTTCATGCAGCTCCAAGATGAGGATGAGGTGTTGATTAACATCATTGAAAATAATTATGGAGTGGAGGACACATCATCTTCTGCTTTAGTCAACACACTTTTTCTTGTTCTTCTTGTAGCCACTATTTTTGCAGACATTTTTCCTATAGATATTCTTCCCGTAGCCACTGTTCCTTCAGACATTGTTTCTACAGACAAACTTCCTACAAAAACATGTATGTTCCATACATTGCTACCATATGAACTAAAGGTACCATGTGTTAATGAAGCAACCATTGTAGAATTAACTACACAAGTATAGGTGTTAGAAGGAAAATATCTGAATGATAATAATAAATGAGTGAAGTGCAACAAATATTGTTGGCAAATCTATTAAGAGCCCATCAACATGAATTTGCATGGGATTATCATGACATGAAGGGAATGGATTCTAAACTTTCTACCCATAGAATTTATATCAAAAATGATTGCACTCTAGTAAGATAGCCACAAAAGAGGATTAACCCTACACTAAAATAAATTGTGAAAGGAGAACTACAGAAATTGCTAGATGTAGGATTTATCTATCCCAATTCAAAAAGTCAGTGGGTGTCTCCATTGGTGATTGTTCCCAAGAAAGGAGGGAAGTGGCAAGTTTTTTTTGATTATAGAGAATTTATTGTTGCCACCAAGAAAGATCACTTTCCTTTACCTTTCATTGATCAAGTTTTAGACACACTTGTAGGAAAGCAATACTTCCCTTTTCTAGATAGATTCAACAGCTAGAACCAGATCCAAATTACAGAAAAAGACTAGGAGAAGACCACATTTACCTATCCATGGGGGACCTATGCCTATTCCGTACTCCCATTTAGCTTGTGCAATGCACCTACAACTTTTTAGAGGGCAGTCATTAGTCTATTTTCAAACATTTCTCATGATTGCATGGAAATTTATATGGATGACTTTACTACTTATGGTGTTGATTTTGATCAAGCATTGGAGAATCTCAAGAGGGTCCTTCAAATATGTGAGGATCAAAACTTGTCCTTAAATAGTGAAAAAATATTTATGATGATGTAAGAGAATGTAGTTCTTGGCCACTACATCTCCCATGAGGGAATTCAAGTAGATCCTACAAAAATAGAGGTAATCACAAATCTTCCTACACCTGCAAAACATAAGGATGTTAGAAGTTTCTTGGGTCATGCAGGATATTATAGGTGATTTATCAGAGACTTCAGTAATGTAGCAACACCGTTGTATACCCTTCTCATTAAGGATGCTGAATTTTAGTGGAGTGAAGCTTGTGACAAGGCATTTTCTACTTTGAAGGCAGCTTTGATAAATGCTCTTGTACTTAAGGGACCCATTTGGGATTTTCCTTTCCACATTCACACTGATGCATTAGATTATGCCATAAGGGATGTCTTAGGACATAAAGAGGGAGTTGTTGAAAATGCTATCTACTTTGTCAGAAAAAATTTGCAAGGAGCTGAATTCAATTATACTGTGACAAAGAAAGAAATGTTGGCAGTAGTTTATGCAATGAACAAATTTAGACATTACATAATGGGCTACCAAATCTTTGTGCACACTGATCATGCATCCATTAGATATCTCATGAATAAACCTTTGATCACAAGGAGATTGGAAAGATGGTTATTATTGATGCAGGAGTTTGATATAACTATTGTAGATAAGCCAAGAATAGCTAATGTTGTTGCAAATTTTCTTTCAAGGCTGACTACATCAGAAGACAACCATCCCATAGATGACTCTTTTCCTGATGAGCATCTATTCTCTCTTAGTGTACAAATACCCTTGTATGTTGACATAGCCAATTACTTGGTCACAGGTACAGTTCCTTCTCATTTCTCGTTAAAAGAGAAAAGGGCACTCATTGAAAGATCTTTTCCTTTCTCTTGGATTGCTAGATGTTTGTTTTATACTAGACCTGACCATGTCATGAGAATATGTGTAATAAAAGATGAGACTTTTGACATTCTTCATGCATGTCATAATGAACCATGTGGAGGAAAATTTGTGGCCAAAAGGACAACAATGAAGATCTTGAACATAGGGTTCTACTGGCCAACATTCCACAAAGATGTAAGAAGGTATACCAGAAAATTTGATAGATGTCAAAGAATGGGCAGACCAACAAGATCTTATGAGATTCCATTGTGCCCTTAGATAGTGATCACTCCCTTTGACAAGTGGGAATAAGATTTTGTGGGACCAATTGACCCTCCATCAAATGGTAAGTCTTATATATTAGTATGCACTAATTATGTAACAAAATGGGTAGAAGTTAAGGCCATGAAGCATGCAAAGGATAACAAGGTTGTAGAGATTCTTTATGAGGAGATTTTCACAAGATATGGAGTTCCAAGAGAAATAGAGACTGATCAAGGGCCACAATTCACATCAACTCTTGTTGCAACACTGGTAAATGAGTATAATATTAGGCACAAAAAATCTACTCCTTATCACTCTCAAGCTAATGGCCAAGTTGAGGTGACAAACCAAGAAATTGAAGCCATTCTGACTAAAATGATAGCTATCTATAGGAAAGAATTGGTGAACAAATTACCCAAAGCTATTTGGGCCTATAGGAAAACATGGAAAACAAATACATGCTTCACCCCACTTGAGTTGATGTACAAAAAGAGAACTATGATTCCAATTGAATTTGAACACAAAACTCTATGAACTATAGTAGATTTAGGGATGGACATTTCTGAAGCACATAGAGAAAGAATCATGCAGCTAAATGCTTTGGATGAAATAAGGAGAGCATTCCTGCAACATATAGAAGTAGTGCAGAATCAGAGAATCAAGTGGCACAACAAATTTATCAAAGACAAGAAGTTCAAACTAGGAGATTTGGCCTTGCTCTATGATTCAATATTCCAGGATGATTCAAGAAAATTACAGACAAGGTGGCTAGGACCATACAAAGTTGCTAAGGTATTTCCCAATGGAGTCATCCAACTTAACACCATTGACCCTGTCAAGTTCAAATTACTTGTCAATGGTCATCGCCTTAGATTATAACATAAGCCAGCTTCTAAAGAAGAATTTCTACAACAATTCACCCAGCACTCAGAGCTTCCTACAACTGAAGGTGGTGGACCTAGTGTCCTTCAACATAATTGAGGTATGTACTTATCATAATAAAGATTTTCACTTATGTGGAATTCCATTTCTTCGTCATCCGCCTATCCACCCATCTATACCACCTTTGTCTCTCTCTTCCATCACTTCATACCACCTCATTCCATTCCACCACATCTTCATTCATTTCTCAATCCATTTTCCAACAAGGTGAGCATTACTTTATCCATGATCTTTGAAGTAAATCTTCCACACATTCAAGTATGTGCGGATTAATTGCTATCTTTAATCATCTTTGAAGTATGTTCATGTGTATTCACATAAATTCCATCATTGTTTGTCAATCGCCACTCCTATCTCACATGTGTGGACACATGTCCAAATTTAGGTTGGGGGGAGGGAAATGTAAAAGATGCAAATATTTTATTGTCCATGTGTCAAACCATATTAAGCTGCATTAGAATTTTAAAATGAGTTGATTGCATGAGTGAAGTGACAGTAACTTCCTATAATAATTTCCCTTTATCACTCCTTTTCTTGCTATTATTGCCCTGTCGTAATCTTGAGTTGCAAACAAGAAGGAAAAACAAAAGAAAGGAAATTCAATCGACATCGGCACTAGAAATTAGCAGATATTGTAGGGAAGTGTATTTGATTTTTAGAAGGGGAATTGAAGAAAAATTTGAAAGAAGTTGGAGAGAATTTGTTTGATTGCAGACAATGGGAGGTGGTTTAGTTTGAAACAAACCCATGGTGCATGATTTTTTACTGTAGGATGCACAATGTTTGGCTAAATTTCAAAACAGTTTATGGATAGATGAATTTTTGAAGTTGGATGGTTTTGATGAAGGCATTGCCCATGAATTTTCCCAAAAATTTTCAAAAGGAAAAGCCACAGTGAAAGGGTTAGAAGTTGTAGCAACAGAGGAAATAATTGCATAAGTTACAGGGCTACCTACTAATGGTGAAAATAACCCTATTTCCAGAGACACCAGGTCATCCAAGGCTAAATTTGTAGAGCCAAATGATCCACCATTGACCATAGACAAGAAGGGCACAAAAATAATGTCTTTTTCCAATCCATGGGAGTAGATAGCTATGTATGTCATCAAATACATTACTTGTGAGGGTCGCCATTCAAACTTGCATTCTATCCACTTCAAGCTTTTGAAACACATGAGGCATGGGAGGAGGATGAATGTACCCAATGTACTATACAATATTCTCTAAATTATGGCGGCCAAGACCCGAAAAGGTAAGGATAATTTTGTTTCCAACCATTGCCTGATTAAATTGCTAGGTAAAAAATCTCCGTGTGATGTCTCTGGAATGAATTGGGAAGAGCTTATTAAGGTTGATCAAGATTATTTCCAGGAGGAGTTTGTCAATGTTGAATATTTGTCACCTAGGGCTATACCTCGATCTCGTAGGTCTAGCAGGAGAGTAAGCATGGCAGAAGCCATTCTTAGTGTTTCAACCTCTGGTTTTGGCTCTGGCATGAATCCTTTTGCAACAGAGGAAACCATTGAAATTAGTTCTTCTAGAAAAAATTACTTAGAAAAATAAAGCTCTTCCTCGGATTTTGATGATGAAGTTCCACTTGAATCCCTCATGAAAACTAGGGAAAAATAGAGGGAGGTAGAAATAAAAATAGGGAAGGATAAAACATAGCCTGTAGAAATAAAAGTACCAAGTCCAAAAAAAAGGAAGGTTGATACTATTCCTCTTGCCGCCAAAGGAAGACGTGAAGGACCTCCTAGAAAATCAAGACCAGTTGGGCCTACATTTGGTACACCTCTGCAGGAAAGCCCTAAACCTGATGAGACCTCACATGAGAACCCTAAAGCTCTAATGGAGTAGGAGCATGTTGAAAGAAGAAGAAGAAGGCATAGTTAAGGGAGTAACAAACTATGAACCATGATCCTAATACCTGCAAAACGCAACAAACAAACACATTAGAAGATTGAAATGCAAGTTAGAAACATGATTCCTCAAGAAATCCATTTATCAATGCTCTAAATAGGAAAATGAAAGCAATACAATAAAAAATCAACAAAAGAGATTAAATCCTATGAAAGCAATGTAAATTCGTGATCTCTTGAGGGAGTTGGTGCCAATTTGATGTGAAAATTGGCCCTTTCCCAGCTCCAATTCTAGCTTTGATGATTTTATGAAGATTGTGATCCACTTTGATGAAGATTGATGAATGCTCCAAGCTAAAATCTGCAAAAAACCTAGCTATGATTCAATAAGATGGATGAGAATTGCTAAGTATTTTAGCATGGTAACTTTGCTTGAGATGTGGATGATGAAATGCATGGTGAAGCATTCTATTTATAGAATGTTGAAATGGAAACAAAGCCAAAATAGAGCAATGTGGGACAAAGATTTGGCCAATGGAAAAATGCCACTTGTCCAAATGTGATTGGATGAGGAATGAGCAAGTTTTGACAAATGTGCCAATAAATGCATTTTTGAATTTGAAATTTGAGAAAAGACATGTAAGAGGGGGAAAGAAAATTGCATTAAATGCCCCTTGGCTCAAGGCAAGGACATGTAAGAAGAAGTAAATTCCTTGTTGGAAGGACTTGTAAGAGAGAGTAAATGACATGTTGGAAGGACATGTCATTCAAATTTTGAATTTGAAATAGAAGAATATTCCTCCAAAAGATGCTTTGTTGAGGAAAATGAAGATTTAATAAATCAATAAATTGATTTATTTGTGCAAGTGGAGATATCTAGAGAATGCAAGTGGGTGAGATTAGTATTTAATCATGGTTAGATTAAATAAATGATGATTATGTTAGTTTGACTTATTTTGACTTAGATTTTTGGATTAATTTAAATCAAACAAGAGAGGAAATGATTTAATGAGCTTAATTAAATAAACATGTTTTGATTATTTAATTAAAGAGATTGAAGTAAGATTAAATTAAATAAGATTTTAATTTATTCAATTTAATAGATAGACTTTAGAGATTTAATTAAATAAAATTAATTATTTAATTAAATTAGGGATAATTAGATCAGATGAATTGATTTAATTAACAAGGGAAAGTGACTTAATTAGACAAAAATAATTTATTTAATTAAGAGACGAATATTGATGAATTTAATCAGATAAGGGAATTTGATTAAATAGTTAGAATGAGGGATGATTTAGGAAGAAACGATGTTAATACATCAGAGTTAGATGCGCAATGTCAACTTGTACATTTTGCATGTCTACATTTTGCCCCTCTTTGAAGCAATGTACTTGTTGCCTTGGTTGAAAGAATAATCTTGCCATGATCAAAAGTCAAAATTTCTCTGATTTTTTCAGATGCCCCACTATTGCCCCAGTGAATGAAGAATTACGCCGGTATACTGCCCCCTCGAGAGATCGGGTGAAGAGGTTTGATTTGAGGGTCTATCTCTCAAAAAAGAGGTTCAAGATCAGTTCAACTCGAATAATTAATGTAGACAGATTTGATGATGTAGACAGTCATCAACCATGGGTAGTCTCATGCCTATTTTGATATATTACACACACTTGATCCTGATTTGGAGCATGACAATTACATTATTGATGATATAAATAAGATGATTATGATGTTTGAGTGATATGATGATGCATGGATGATATGGATGCATGTGATATGATATGATGATGATTTTATGATTATGCAGATAGATGGTAAATGTATGGTTTATGAGATGTTTTAGAATAACCAATCTATATTATGCAATGATGGGGATGAATGCATGTGGTATGATTAATGCTTTCTATATGATATGATATTCATTATGCAGTATGGTTTTTGAATGTAGGATGGATGCATTAATGATGATTTATTATTAACTATCATGGTACCATGTTAGCGTGAAAAGCAAGAGATAGAAGAAAATAAGAGATTCCAACAGGACATGAGATGATGATGATGTTGATGATGATGATTACTTGCTGAGGAGTTGGGATTTTCAAAGGGCCAATTACCTTATGTTTGATAACACACGTAGGCACAATGCATCAGGGTATAAAGAACCAAGATGGCGTTGTACCTAGTGCGATGGAATTTTGACTCGACAAATCTGATAGGAGTATTCTTGTTCACACCTGACGTACGGAACCCTGTCCAGAAAATAGTTCAAATATTTCAAATATCTTGGACCAAAACATAGGAAGGTGAGCCTTTCTATGTGGTCAACAAGAAACTTAAAACACCCTCGCTACAGACTAAACAAAAGCACACATGACCAAGGTTATATTACAAAGATATCCAACAAGCACAACAGACAAAAGATAATGATCATTGCCCCATTCCTATCTCTCTAAATCCTTCATTCGGACATCATCGAGAGGTCCTTGAAATGAGAACAATGAGATAAATCAAACAAGATAAAGTAAGTGAGCAAACAAACTAATGTTCTTCATACCGTTAGCTGAGAGAAACGATGTTTCGAAAGATGGGAGGCGAAACTTATTGCCAAAAGATAATGTCCATTGTCGGAACGGATCCTAGGACATGCTTTTATCAAATGATGATGAAATTGATTTATGATTTATATGCCATTGATAAGAAAAGAGTTGACCAACTTGCTTGCTGACTGACCTATACTTGAGATTTTGATAATTTAGGTTTTCACATTTGACTGCTAGACTTGTTTCTGACTGTTTTACTGAAGGTTGAGGGTGATGACGATTTATTATGGATGATTGATTATCGTGAGTGTAAGTGAGATGAGGCGGATGGATTTTTTTCAAATATTTGGATGTTTTTTGGAATTTTGCAATGTTTTGAGGCTGTTTTTGGTATTTTTTGAGTTTTTCAAATGTTTTGATTTTCAATTTTCCAATGTTTTGAGATTTTCTGAGATTTTGACCAAGAGACTAACCTAAAGACCTATCCTAGGGGCCTCGGGGGCTTATCGATAGATTAGCCTTGCCTACGTTATACACACAGAGACCACGTAGTTCGACTGACAACTTGACCAATTTACAGATGATGATATACATGATGAGATGTTAGTTTATTATGATGGACTCCTATAGGACTGACCTAAATGTCTCAGGGGATGATCAAAGATCAACCTTGCCTATGTTCAAGCTCGAGACGACGTAGTTCGACAAGACAACCTTGTTTTTGGCTTTTTGAGTGACTTTTGATCTGTTTTTAGATTTTTGATATGTTTTGAATGTTTTTGGATTTTATGATTTTCTGATGTTTTTGGATTTTCTGATTTTTTGATGTTTTTGGATTTTCTGATTTTCGAATGTTTTTGGATTTTCTGATTTTTTGATGTTTTTGGATTTTTTGATTTTCTGATGTTTTTAGATTTTTGGATTTTTTTGATGTTTTTGGATTTTATGATTTTGAGGACTTTAAGACCATACATGAATCCGATCTAATGAGAATGTGCCCCCAACGTGATGCAATAGACTACCCCGATAAAGGCAGGACAAACTGACCTTGAGGATGGGTCGAGTAGTACTTGGAGGGATCATGATATGAACACAAGACCAAGCTATGGTGCGGATGCGAATGGATGTGTAATGTATGGAGATATGGATGTGATGGATGATGTAAGAGAAATGGATGGATGATGCAGATCAAGCCATAAAGATCTTGGTGGATGGAAAGTGCTTATTTACACAAGGCGCTTGTTTGCCAGGTTTTCACCAAGGTACTTGTCCAAAGTGCCACTGAAGTGGTTTTCACTAGAGGACAATTTTTTTGATCCTTTTTCTGATTTTTTTGGATTTTTTGCTTCTTTGATTTTTTTTGTTGTTACCAAGACGTCTGTTTGCCAGGTTTTCGCCGAAGTAACCATTTTTTCAGGACTTTTTTTGATTTTTTTGTTCTATACCTTGAAAGAATTAGGCATAATTTTTTTTGAGATGGGAGCTATTCATGGGCTCCTGTAGAGGTTCCCCTTTAGGTGTTGATAGCTGATATGCCCCTAATTTGTAGCTTGTTGTGACAATGAAATTCCCTAACCAATTGGGTTTGAACTTGCCTTTGCTGCTGGGATTCGGGACATTCTTCTGATTTTCTTTTAAGACAAGTTCTTTGACTTGGAAAGTCTTGCTTCTGATCTTCTTGTTGTAGCTCCGTTTGAGTCTATTTTGATAGACTTGTAAATGATTCAAAGCTTTGATCCTTCTCTCATCCAGTAACTCCAATTCATTTAGTCTTGAAACCCGATATTCTTCATCAGTGATGAGATTTTGCAGTGATATTCTGAGGGATGGGAGCTCGATCTCAATGGGGAGTATGACTTCTGATCTGTAGACCAAGGAGAAGGGGGTGGCGCCAGTGGGTGTACGGATACTGGTTCGATAAGCCTAGAGGGCAGGATTAAGTTGCAAGTGCCAGTCACGACCTGCATCATTGACTGTTTTCTTGAGGATTTTGAGGATGGTTTTATTTGTGGCTTCTGCTTGGCCATTGCCTTGGGGATAGTACGGGGTGGAGAAGCGATGTTGGATTTTGAATTTCTCACACAAGTTGTGAACCTCCTGGTTCTTGAAGGGTGTCCCATTATCTGAGATAATGGCTTGTGGGACACCATAACGACAGATGAGATAGTTTAGGATGAATTTTGAGATCTACTTTCCAGTGACATAGGTCATGGGTATGGCTTCCACCCACTTTGTGAAGTACTCAGTTATAGTTATAATGAATTTGTGGCCATTGGATGAGGTGGGTGAGATTTTCCCAATGAGGTCGAGTCCCCACTGTGAAAAGGGCCATGGTGTGATGATCGGGTGAAGCTCTTGAGCTAGAGCATGGATGAGGTCCCCATGTTGCTGACATTGTAAACACCTTTTAGCATGATCATGTGCTTCTCTTTCCATCATGGGCCAGTAATACCCTAGCCTCAGTAGTTTTTTGGCAATGGTCATTCTACTCGAGTGTGAGCCACAGATACAGTTATGAACCTCAGTTAGAGTGGTTAATGCCTCCTCAGCATTTAGATAGTGAAGTAAAGTACCCTCTATGCTTCTACGGTATAAGGTATCACCTAGGATGACAAATTTGGATTCCTTTTTTATAAAGGTTCGTTTTAGGCTCGATGGTAGGTCTGTGGGTAAGACTCCTATTCAAAGATATGTATAGATATCATGATACCAAGGATTGCTAGGACCAACGATTTCACACACATATTCTGATTCTGGTACCTCGAATGTGGGAACGAGAATCTGCTCGATCAGAAATTCATATTTCAGTACATTATGAGGGATGTCTAATAGAGACCCAATTGTAGCCATGGCGTCCATTGCTCTGTTGTTGGTTCTTGGAATCTGCTCAAATGTTATGTCGATGAAGGATTCCTTTAGAGTCTCCACCAATTTCTTGTATGGAGTTAGCTTGTCATCCTTGTCTGATATTCATTATTGACCTGATTTATGATCAACTGAGAGTCTCCATATACCTTTGAGAGCTATGATATTCCATTGCACTGCTATCCTGAGACCTATAGTCAAAGCCTCGTATTCCGCTATGTTGTTTGTGCAAGGAAATGCTAGTTTGTATGATCTTGGTATGCAGTCCCCCTGTGGGGTGATGAAGAAGACACCAGCTCCTGATCCATGTTGTGTATATGACCCATCGAAGTATAGTTTCTAGTGATTAGCAATGTTGAGGTTAAAAATAGACTCATCGGAAACTCTGAGACAAGGGGATTCTCAGAATACATAGGTGCTTTGCTAATTGGTCTGCAATAACTTGACCCTTGATGGCTTTTCTCTCAACATACTCAATGTCATATTCTGATAATATCATGACCCATTTTGCCATTCTGCCAGTTAACATTGCCTTTGATAAGAGATATTTAAGGGGTGAATTTTGGCAATAAGCTTTATCTTGTGTGCCAGCACATAATGTCTGAATTTTTGGGATGTAAACACTACTACGAGGAAAGCTTTTTCAATGAAGGAGTAATTTAGCTCATGACCAACCATTGTCCTGCTGATATAGTATATGGCCCTTATGTTCGCTTTCATCATGTCGAGCAAGAAGAGCTCCTATACTGCTATATACATATAAGATCAATGGATTTATCGGCTAGGTGGCATTTAAAAGGAGGTGTCAGTAGATATTCTTTTATTTTGTTGAATGCCTCTTCGCACTTGGTATCCCATTTGTATACTACCCCCTTGTGGAGTAGGTGTGAATACGGATTCTGCTTGTCTGCCAGTTGTGCTATGAACCTTCTAATGGATTGGAGCCTTCCTTGGAGGCCTCTTAGTTGTTTTAAGTTCCTTGGTGCTTCCATCTCAAGGATTGCTTTGACTTTTGCAGGATCTACCTCGATACCCCTCATGGAGACTATGTATCCTAGTAATTTGCCTAATTGCATGCCAAAGACGCACTTCTTGGGATTTAGTTTGACCTTGTATTCCTCTAATCTGTCAAAGATAGTACTTAGGGTTGCTATATGATCTTGTCTTTTTCTTGACTTTGCTAGGATGTCATTGACATAGTCTTCGACTGTTTTGTGAATCATATCATGAAATATCAGTGTCATGGCCCTTTGATAGGTTGCTCCTGCATTCTTTAGACCAAATGGCATCATGTTCCAGCAGTAGGTCCCCCATGGACAAGTAAAAGCTATCTTGTGTTGATCTTCTTTTCCTATCATAATTTGGTTGCATCCTAAAAATCCATCCATTAGTGATAGCATCTCATGCCCTGCTGTCATGTCCACTATCATATCAATATTGGGAAGTGGAAAGTCATCCTTGGGAATGCTTTGTTCAAATCTCTAAAATCCGTGCAGATTCTGATAGCTCCGTCAGGTTTTGAAATAGGTACCAAGTTTGATACCCATTCTGGATAATCAATGGGTCAGATGAATCCAACATCTAATAGCTTTTTGAGCTCCATTTTGACTAACAAAGCAATTTGAGGATGCATTTTTTGAAGCTTTTGTCTAACAGGTTTTGCATCTGGATGCACTGTTAGGTGGTGGACCACAGTATTTGGATCAAGTCCTGGCATATCAGCATAACTCCATGCAAAGTTTATTTGTCTTTCCTTTAGGAATGTTGCTAAGAGTTCTTGCTCTTTTGATAATAGTGATTCTGCATAGAATGTGATATGCGAGGTCTCCTCTGTTCCTAGGTTGACTGGGTTGCATTTTTTGGCCAAGACTGTTGACTTCTCTTGATGAATAGCTTTAGGGGAAGATTGAATCCTTCATCCTCAGGCGCCTCAGAGAGGTTTTCACTATTGGATACGTCCTTTATTTTTACTATTTTGTTGTCAGAGAGTGCCATGGTGTGGTTTTCACTCAAGGACTTGGATATGATTCTTAGTTTCTCACTTTTGTGACTGAAGGATTCAATCGTTTCCCCATAGTAGGCATGTGTGTCCAACTCCATTATGAATCCTACCTTGTGATCTCCATCTAGAATGTTATCCCTCAACCCCATGAATTCTGAGAGCGCTTCATCATTTTCGAATGCATCAAGAACTGGTGGTCCTCGTTGGTCATAGTCGATCAGTTGGGGGTAGACTAAGCGGATCTCATGATTTTGAATATCTGGTTCAAAGGATATGGTACTAATCATACACAGGATGGTATCTTTGAATAACCTAGGTAGGTTGGATAAGGTATCTTTGTCATCACTACTAATATAGGGCTCAATGATAAAGTTATGCATGTCTGTCCCTATGGGTATTGGGGAGTGCACTTGTACTAGGACTGGCTGAGGAGAAACATTAGCGGCTCTAACTGGAGGACTTCGGCCACGTATGGTTATTCTCAGAGGGGTACATCCAAGACCAAGATTTGTTATGGGTTGCGTCTCAAGCATGATTGGTATTAGGAGCCCATTGTCATTTTGTCCCAGTCTTTGATTTCGGTCATAGCCCATCGCAAGCATCATGTGTAGGCCTCTGCTACTTTCATCCATTGGTAATTCAGGTGTCATTCTTTCATCTCGATACAACATGTTTGATGGATCTGCTTCTATTACCTCATGGCCAAGGTCTCCCCACCTTGTGAATTCAGGATAATTTTGAGGATAGGTTTGTGATGAGGGAGCTTGATTTTCTTGTGGGCGTCCTCATGATCTTGGAGATTGTGGTAACTCTCCTATCACAAAAGCATTATTAGGGAGCTTATAACTTCCGCAACCATCCTCCTGGATGATGAGCTTGATATCGGATATGGTGGGAATGGCGAGTGTCTCTGTCGTAGAAGTGAGAATGGTGGGATCGATGTATGATGTGGATGGGCCCTCATCATTTTTTGGCACTTGGGGGATTTTGTAATATTTGGCTTCAAGGTTCTTGTAGTATGAAAACGACTCAGGATCTCCATGGATGGTAACCTCTTGTCCATTGTGTGTAAATTTTACACATTGGTGGAAGGTTGATGCTATGGCTTTCATTGCATGGATCCATGGGCGTCCCAGGAGAATGTTGTATGGTAAGTCGAGGTCTAGGACCTAACAGGTGGTTTCCACAAGCGTTGGCCCTACTTGGATAGGGAGCTTAATTGTGCCCTGTGACACTCTTTCTTGGTCATCATATGCTCTTATTGTTATGCTCTTTCCTTTGTCAATGGAATCTTCTGATATTTTCAACTGCTTGATGAGGCTAAAAGAACAGATGTTCAAACCTGCACCTCCATCCACCAAGACCCTTTTGATTTTTCTTTTGTTGACAATGACCTCCAAGTGAAGTGCACGATTGTGAGATGGTTGGGCGAGAAAATATTGGTCAGAAAACATAAGGAGATTAGGTGTTATGATGTTTCTGACCATAGCTTAGAATTGTTCCGCATCGAGGTCTGCAGGGACGGTAGATGGGGCTAATGCTTCCTCAAGGATCTTTTTATGTGCTGATGAGATTTTTAACAACTCCATTATGGAGATGTGTGTTGGCGTTCTTTTGAGTTGGTCTACAACATTGTAGCTATACGGAATGGCTCTTGATGTAGGGACTCTATTGGGTTGGGATGACCCTGCAATGGTGACTTTTCCGCCTCTTGTGGTGACTCCACAATCTTTGGCATGGGCACCTTTGATGGTGATGACCATGCAATTTTCATTGAGGTTGGAAACAACTGTTTCGTATACATAATTTACACTTCCTTTTCCTTTATCCTTGTTATTCCCTTTGTTGCCATGATTCGGCATCAGATTTGTGTAGATTTTAAGATCCTGATTCCCAGTAGGTGTTTCCACATTTATGATTCTTTTGTCGATGAGATCTTGACTGATGTTCTTGAGTGTCATAAAATTATTTGTGGTGTGGCCTTTGATTTTGTGGAATTCACACAATTGATTCTCATTATACCAAGGAGGTTTGACATCAAGTTCTTGATAATTTTCAAATGTAGGAGCTTGGATGAGTTTTTCGTCAATTAGCTTTTTCATGATGTCTTCAAGTGGTTCCCCCAAAGTAGTGTATTTTCATTTGGGGTATGTTTTGCGTTGAGGTGGTCCTCTTTGGTCATTGACGTTATTGATGGTGGGATTATTGTTGGGTTGATATGTTGTGTGATGAGTGTTTTGGCGTTGTGGTTGGATTTGCGGTGTGGCTATATTTTGGCGTGGACCACTAATGACCACCTTAGCATCGACGATGCCATCATTAGTGATGTTCTTGTTTCTCACCCATATTCGAGGTTTATCATTGTAATTTGATGGTGGGAGATTGTTTTGTGATTCGTGATATAATGTTGATTTGATGGGTTGGGTTGCAAGGGCTCTTTCAATGCTAAGCACCTTGGAGATTAGTTGATCATAGGTGCTAATTCCTTGCACCTTGAGGTGGAATGACAAGTGGCTTTCAAGGTTGGTAATGATTGTACAGACTTGTTGCTCTTCTGGCATGGTCCATTTGCTCTTATTGGCCTTAGATCACCATCGTTGAAGAAATGAAGCGAAAGATTCATTCCTTCCTTATTTCAGAGCGTAGAGTTCTTCGAGACTAACATCCATTGTAATGTTACATGCGTAGTTTCTAATGAATGCAACTCTAATTTCTTTGAATGTCCTAATGCTTGAAGGTAAGCGAGAGAACCATTCTATAGCATCTCTTGCTAAGCTCCTAGGGAATAGCCGCATCAAATAAGTATCGTCATATGCAACCTCCATACAATGAACCTGGAATTCCCTGATGTGATCTTCAGGGTTTCTCGTCCCTTGATATTTGTGAAATCTAGGGATCTCAAATCCTTTAGGGAATGGTTTCATGTCTAGGCTCCTATCAAATGGATAGGGACACAAGTTGCTTTGCGTTTTGGTTGTTCGTCCTGATTGAAGATCGAGTACTTGTTGCGAGAGAAACTTGAATTGTGTCATCATATCAATCTAAGGATTAGGGGGGTGGGATGAATGTGTTTTGAGGTGTTGCAATCATGGTTTGGATGGATGGGTTGGTTTGTGCATTGTTCAATGGTATTGGTATGTTGTGGCGAGCGAAGTAGGCTTCTACTTGCTTTTGGATGAACAATGCTTGTTGTTACTCTTGTTGTTGTTGCGCTAGGATTTTTGCTTGTTGTTGCACTTGTTGTTGTTCTAACAATGCTTGTTGTTTTGCTTGTTCTTGTTCCCACAATGCTTGTTGTTGGGCTGCCAATTTTGTTGCTTCTTGTTGTTCTTGATATTGCTTTAATGCTTGTTGGTACACTTGCAATTGTGCTGCTTGTGCAAGAAGTTGTGCTTGTGCTTGTGCTTGGGGTTGCGCTTGTGCAGCTTGTTGTTGCAATAATAGTTGTGCTTGAGCAACCCTTTGTGCTTGTAATGCTTGCGCGGCTTGGGAAGCTTGAGCGGCTTGTTGTTGTTGTAATAACGCTTGAGCTTGTTGTGCTTGTTGTGCTTGTAATGCGGCTTGTGCAGTTTTGGCAGCTTGCGCAGCTTGAGCAGCTTGTTGCACATCTTTTTATTTTTGCACTTGTTGATAGCCTCTTTGCAAACCAGCTTGCAATGTTGCATCAAATTGTTTTGATGTGGTGAATGTTGGTGGTGGTGGTGGATTTGGAATGGCATTTGTGGTGGTGGTGAATGATGATGTTGTGTTGATTATTTGGTTGGTGGATGGTGTTTTCATGTTGATTGCGTGATTGGTGGATGGTGTTGTCATGTTGATTACACGATTGGTGGATGGTGTTGTTGATGTGATAAGTGGCATCATTGATGTTATTGGCCCTTGAGAGACCATGTTTTGCAATTTTTTGGGGGTGTTTGATGATGTTGCCATTGCTTGTGTGTTTGTCGTTTGTTGTTGTGATGTCAACAATAAGTTTTGAGCGTTTGGCAAAATTTTTTGATTCATGGTTGGGATAGCGGTTTGATTGATACTTGGTAGGGGAGGCAACCCCAAGTCAAGGAGTGATGTGGATGATAATGGTAGTGGTGGGATAGGTGGAAATGTGAGGGGGGTGAATCCTTGCGAGAGTGTTGTGGTGTTGAAAATGCCCCCTGGTCCGAATATGTCTCCCTCCTCTTGTGAATTTGTGAGAAGAGGTGTTTGTGGTGCTCCGTGAAAAGATGTTGATGATAGGTCATAATGTAAAGTGAGAGGAAAATTTTGGTGTAATGGATTATGGAGGATGTTTTGTTCCACTATGGTGTTTGCGTCCAAGGTTTGGTTATTTACAAGGGGATGTGATTGAAGTTCACTGAGGAATGTGTTTCCCTTGCTGACATTTGGTTGGGTTGGAGCAATCGATTTCATGATTTTTGGAATGTTTTACGTGACGTTTTGGGATGGAGGTGTAGATGAAATAGGGATGGTGGATGAGATTGGTGGAAAAGATGTCTCTACTATAGTGCTCACATCAAAATCCGAAGGCAACTTGGCCCCTTGCTTTGCTAGTTCAAGCATGTACAACGAAGGGTTAAGTATCATCATGATGTTGATGATTCTATGGTTATCTAGATTTTGGAGCATTTCAGCTATTTCTTCATGAGACATTCCAAAGGTGAGGTCCTCCCCTTGATTTTCTTCTTGTGGGTTTTGTGATGATGAGGGGACCAATGGATTGCTTGATTATGCAAGATTCATTTCTGTGTTTGTTTGGCTAAGGTCACTTGAAGCGGGAGTTTCTTTGTGGGCTTCCATACTCTTCTTGTATTGAGATCTCGTTAGAACCATAAAACACGGATCAATCTTTGAGAATATGGGAGATGAATCTCTTGATTCCTTGGATTAATCTCTATTTTATGCCCCAAAGTGAAAGTTTTAGGATGCCTTTTAGGATCAAATGTGATGATGATAAGATGGTGATGTTTAAAGATGGATGTTACAGATGTTTTTGGCTTTTGATAGATCTTGAATGAAATACTAGGCTTTGGATTTTTGATTGGTTTGATTTTTTTGGATTTTGAGATTTTTGTCCTTGATCATGATTTGGATTTTGATTTTGATTTTGAACAAAAAGACCCTAAGATATTTGATAATGATCTAAAGGATAGTTGTGTTCAAAGGATGATGATTTGGATATGTGTGAGGAGAAGGATGCATCTACCCACACCTACCCAAACAAAATGATTGTTTCACTAAGTATATGGAGAAGGATTCATCTACATACACTAAGCTAGAAAAGATGATTTGGATGACTTTGACTAAGGATATGCAAAAGGATGCATTTACACATTCCTAGCCAAAGGTGTTTTGATAAATGTTTTCAAGGACTTGGTCTCAATGATTTTGGTGTTTGCTTCATTTTGTCATAAAGCCTAGCACTTCAAGGATGATTTCAAGGTTTTTTCAAAAGATGATTTGTGAGATGGATTTTGATGTTTTGAAAGATGGATGAAAGAGGTTTGATTTGTTTTGATCTTTTAGGTGAACCTAAAAAAAAGACACTTTATGTTTTCCTAGACCTAGGTATTGAGGAGCATGCAAATGCTTCCTAAAGACCTTTGTAACCAAGGAATGATTTGTTCTTTTGGGATTTGGAGTTTTCAACACACATGAAAGTTCATTTTGTTTAGCTTTGCTTAATGGCTTTATTTTACCAAAAGCACTCTCTTTGATTAAAATTTCAAACTAAGATGTCTAATGTCTTAATTTTTTTAAACCCCACAAGATATTTTATGTGTAAATTCAATGAACTTAAGGCAAGGGTTTTCCTATTGTTTACTCAAGAAGACAAATTGAGGTATAATCCAATGCTTAGAAACCTCTAAGGATGTGAATCCCAAGGGAAAGCAATAGCATATGGATTGAGTCAATGATATTTGTCTTCAAGAGGGTTTGAAATTTTGAGAATCATGTTGAATGTTTGTTTGCAAAATGTTTTCAAATACAACACTGTGTTTTCAAACGAAGAACAATTACAAGCCCTATGGATGTGTAAGACAATATTTGTTGGATTCCCACTTGGACAAGTCCATCTATGCTTATCTCTAGCGGATGGTTAGATGCTTGATCCCACTGGGTCCCCTCCACGGCTCATTAACGTCAATCGGGGTAGCCAAGCATCAACACCCATGAAAATCCCATGGTATGCTTTCCATCTCTACTAGAAGACCGTAAGAGTGTGGGGTGGCTTTAGAATGACCGTTATTGCACCAACAAATAGATTAAGGATTTTGGAAAATTCTAGCACATGGGTTCTAGTAAGGACTTTCCGTTCGTGGAGATTGACCCATATGGCAAGAGTCCCCTTTCAGATCCATCTTGTCGGAGCCAACCACGTGATTATGGCATTTAACCAAAACCCTCATTTATATCCCGGCTGGAAATACTCTTGGCTTTAGAGTGTTACCGATTGAGTCGTCCCTTGGGTGAGTACTTTTTCCCCAAGGCAAGCCCTCTAAGATAAACAAAAGCAAGCAAAGACACAATCCGTAACTCGATCGATCTTTGATGGCACAAAGAAAAAGAATGTACGTGAAAATTCCCCTACTCACACTCGCACAAGATGTTCAATTTTTAAGCCCAAATCGAAGTGTTTAAAGCAATAAAATGTATTTTGAGTGTTTCTCTTGCACCCTAGATCGCATGAAGCGCAAGGGAAGAGGATATGCACTCAAAAGACAAAATCACACAATCCAAGCACTTGTTCGTTTTATAGCCTTCAAAGCAATTGTGAGTTCTTTTTAAGCACCAAATGAAGTGTGAGAAATTGCCTTGTTCAATTGTTAATCCAATAAACCAAATCTAGTAAGTTGTGATCCTAAAGTTCATTTTAGCCTTTGCAAGAAATGGAAAATGTTCTTTTTAAACCCAAATGAAAACTAGTGTCCTAAGAAGGAGAAGGATGACAAATTCTTTGAAGAAGTGTTAAACAAACACTTAAGTGTTAAAAAACACTTTGATTAGATAAACTATCATCCCCATGCTCCTCTTTCTTTTGATTTTGATTTCCAACCTGCAAAAGTGATCAATATGTTAGATGAGATCAAAAGAAAAAAAAGGATATAGGGGTTAGATGAATCATTTACCAAAACACCCTAAAACTTAGCCAAGTTATCATATGTTCTTACTTAAAATGAAATTTGAAAATTTTAACTAATTTATAGTTAAGAAACATTTACACCATTGGATAGCTTACGAAATTCTACCCTATTTCAAAAAAAAAAAAGCATCAAAAAAGACCTTCGTATGACCAAGATATGGTCATTTTAAAACTAACTCATGGGCGCTAAAACAGTGATCATGGGCGCTGCAGGAATGATCATATATGCTGTAGGAATGATTAAGAGCGCTGCAGGAATGGTCAAAAGCACTATAGGAATGATTAAATGTGCTACAGGAATGATTAAATGCGCTAAAAGAGTGTTTACAGGCGCTATAACAGTGATTATGGGTGCTATAACAGTGATTATAGGTGTTGCAAGAATGATTAAGAGCGCTATAATAGTGATCACAGGCGCTAAAATGCAGATTTATGAACAAAAATGTAAAAAATGGTGAATTTTTTTTTTAAAAACGTGTTAGAATCTATTGATCAGCCCTCCTTCTAGTGCCACACTATGAACCATGATCCTAATACCTGCAAAACACAACAAACAAACACATTAGAAGATTGAAATGCAAGTTAGAAACATGATTCCTCAAGAAATCCATTTATCAATGCTCTAAATAGGAAAATGAAAGCAATACAATGAAAAATCAACAAAAGAGATTAAATCCTATGAAAGCAATGTAAATTCGTGATCTCTTGAGGGAGTTGGTGCCAATTTGATGTGAAAATTGGCCCTTTCCCAACTCCAATGCTAACTTTGATGATTTGATGAAGATTGTGATCCACTTTGATGAAGATTGATGAATGCTCTAAGCTAAAATCTGCAAAAAACCTAGCTATGATTCAATAAGATGGATGAGAATTGCTAAGTATTTTAGCATGATAACTTTGCTTGAGATGTGGATGATGAAATGCATGGTGAAGCATTCTATTTATAGAATGTTGAAATGGAAACAAAGCCAAAATAGAGCAATGTGGGACAAAGATTTGGCCAATGGAAAAATGCCACTTGTCCAAATGTGATTGGATGAGGAATGAGCAAGTTTTGACAAATGTGCCAATAAATGCATTTTTGAATTTGAAATTTGAGAAAAGACATGTAAGAGGGGGAAAGAAAATTGCATTAAATGCCCCTTGGCTCAAGGCAAGGACATGTAAGAAGAAGTAAATTCCTTGTTGGAAGGACTTGTAAGAGAGAGTAAATGACATGTTGGAAGGACATGACATTCAAATTTTGAATTTGAAATAGAAGAATATTCCTCCAAAAGATGCTTTGTTGAGGGAAAATGAAGATTTAATAAATCAATAAATTGATTTATTTGTGCAAGTGGAGATATCTAGAGAATGCAAGTGGGTGAGATTAGTATTTAATCATGGTTAGATTAAATAAATGATGATTATGTTAGTTTGACTTATTTTGACTTAGATTTTTGGATTAATTTAAATCAAACAAGAGAGGAAATGATTTAATGAGCTTAATTAAATAAACATGTTTTGATTATTTAATTAAAGAGATTGAAGCAAGATTAAATTAAATAAGATTTTAATTTATTCAATTTAATAGATAGACTTTAGAGATTTAATTAAATAAAATTAATTATTTAATTAAATTAGGGATAATTAGATCAGATGAATTGATTTAATTAACAAGGGAAAGTGACTTAATTAGACAAAAATAATTTATTTAATTAAGAGATGAATATTGATGAATTTAATTAGATAAGGGAATTTGATTAAACAGTTAGACTAAGGGATGATTTAGGAAGAAACGATGTTAATAGATCAGAGTTAGATGCACAATGTCAACTTGTACATTTTGTGTGTCTACACAAACATAACACTGGCTGATCTTGCTAGCATTGTAGAGGAATTGGAGGAAAATCAGAACTTCCTATAGCATGAGCATGCAGTCCTACAACAATAAGTAGAACCAAAGCAAGAGTTCCTACAACAAAAGGAAGAAGAAACAACACCCTTATAGGTAGAGGTAACTGGACAAACTGAGTCTATGCAAATAATGCTATATGAGGAGTCGTCATTAACAAAAAGACTGGTAGGCATTCATAATCCTCCTAATTTTTCAGTACATACATTAATTTTGAATCTAATGATGGAGATACAAAGAAGGGAGGAAGAATGGAAAAAAAAAAAAGTTAAAGGAAGAAATTGAAAAGAAGGATGAAGAAATTGAGGAGAAAGATGCATAAATTGCTACCCTGAAGCATAGGGTAGATGATATGGTAGCTTTGGCACCAAAGATTCTGGAATATAGAGAACCCCTGAGGATCTATGCTCTTCTCCTGAAAGAGAATTATCTATTTTTTAAGATGTTTATACTTGCCTCATGTTTGAATCCTTTAATTGATACCCCTATGGAATTTTTCAATGCTTATAGGATTGCCTCCTCTGAAATGAAGAATTTGTTATGTGAATTTTATTTACATAATTATGCTATCACAAAGGACCATGAGTGGAACCCACTACTGTATGTTGGAGATGTTCAATTGAGAGCATTCATGTCTTGGGTGCAAAATGAAACTAGTTGGGGAGAGCAACATGGTGCTTATAAACAATTGCAGTCTGATATCCCTCTATCTGTTAGAGCTGTATCAAGTAACCCAAGGGATATTTATAGAGAATGGAATAAAACATTGCTTAGATCAAGTTATGGAAATAGGATTATGCCTTGGATTGAGGTAGTTTACACTAAGTATGAGGTAAAAACAACAACAAAAGAGGAAACCGTGAGGAGATGTTTATCCTAGAGATGGAATAGTTTGACCAATGAGCTGAAACAGGCTGAGACTCGTTCCACCCACAATTATGCTACATCATTAAAAAGAATTGAGAGACATATTTAGATTGGAAGAAATCAAGGATGACATTGGCTTCCCTTGACTTTTCAGCCACCCTTGCTCATATGGCCCGTTCCAAATTTTAGATTCTACTAGAGTGATATTGTCGTAGAAAGGTAGAGATGGGATAGATTTGATAGATTGGGAGGATTCTATTGGGATTCTGACTCATGCACTATAGCCACTGATGTTGGACAACTCTTAGTTGCAAATTTTAGAGCTTTGACCAAGCAGAGGAACAACTCTTCCCCTACTTGAGGACCAACAAAATGTTAGGTTGGGGGGAGTGATGAGCCTAGTTTTTGGTCTAGTTTGGGTAGAATCTATAGTCTATTTTCTCATTGATGCCATTTATTTTAATTCTTAAGTGTTGGTATTGAAATAATGTTTCCCTCAAACCATTGACATTTTACATTACCCTATCTATGCAAGCTTTAATGATATTTGGCATAATAGGTGGGTCATCTATGTTGATTTTGCATATGATTAATGAGTGTTTCTTAGAGTGGTTATTTGTGTGTAGTTATTATGCATACTAACCTTGGACTGCAGACTTAATATGTCAAGTTATGGAAGACACTGCTAGCTAGGCATGCACCATAACATCTAGTTGAGAAACTGCTCTAGGTCAAAGGTAGTTGGCAACAAAGATTCTCCATGCAACCAAATGTAACCGTCTTGCAGTGTATCTTAATGATCGAGCATGCATGGGTGTTACTACTATGCTCGATCTACACTTGAATTGCATGTCTGACCAGATTCCATGCATGCGTAACCACTGTCACTCCACTTTCCCCTATTTTCCCAAAATGGCATCCTCCTAGTTGTGGAGTTGACTGCCTTGCTAGCTATAGTATAAATAATAATTTGATGCTCCTTTGAAGTTGCATGATTTTGTATTGTAATCTCATTTTCAATACATTACTCTTTGTATGCACGATTTACAGTGAATGAAAATAAAGTTCTGAGTTTGAAAATTTGAGTTTTTGTTAGTTTAGAAAATACTTATCCAAGGGGGCCCACTTGGTGAGTAATCCATTCTCTTAATTTAGCATTATCTTAGTATTACTTGTCGTTTGATACTTAGTTTGAAATTTGGCATTGACTATTCCTACAACCACTAGAAGTCCATTCTATGTCTATTCCTATAGCCAAAGTAGTCAGAGTAGTTCATGTTTGTTGCACAAATTTTCATTCTTTCTTTTCATTTTAGTTTAAGCATAGTTGTTGGTTTATGTCCAACATCTACTTCATTTCCTTTTAGCTATTTACTTTTAGCATTATGTTTCTTAGTTGTACAATGCAATGACTACTTGAGCCCCTAGTGCACATATAGTTCTGATCCATTTTAAGTTCATGTCCCTAGGTTGACAACTTAAATGCACCTTCATGAGGGTTGAATGACTATTCAGGTTAGATATCCAGTCTCTAAATCATAGCCGTAGAAGCCTAGTTATGAAATCATTGTAGGAGGCTGACACTAGCATATCCATAAGAAGCAATGGTCTATAGTATAATGTGGAGGTGTTGTAACATAGTATAATACAAGCTTACATGATGCCATATGTGAATATGTTTTATGGTTACAAAGGTTAAGATTGACTCTATGTTTAGGATTTAAGGCACTGGCATGAGTAAAGTATTCATAACACAGTTACTGGGTTGGTTTAATAGCAAATCACTCTTTATTTACAAGTTTTTGAATGAGTACCACTATAGTTGTTTTGTGATGAGTTTCATTATTCTCATGCTCCAAGTGTAGGGTATTGCTAAAAGAATCAAAACCTTTTTGGATACACTATGTTTTTGAGTAGGTATATGAGAATTATCTTTTGTTTACAATGTATTTAAATGTTAGTCACACAAATTGTTGAGTATGCATTATGGGATCATTGTCCCAGGTTTCACAGAGCCCAAGATGCATGAGTAAAAATTTTGCAACTTTTAATCATTCATTAGCCAATCCATTTAGATTGCTAATTGTTGGAAATGGAAAAGTCCATAGGAAATTCTAAAGATCAGATTGGTTCTTAAAAAACAACACATAGATTGGTGACTCTGTTGGGGATTTGCTAAGTCCAAAGTCTCTAGTTCAAATTTGGTACAGTCAGATTCAAGTATTATATTATTTTTTGTTGTTGAAGAATAATTGGTTTGAAGTTTTAGCACATAAACCATGTATGGTCTTATATGTCCTGGTTAGTTTTGTCACCTTGTGTTGGGTTATGTTCAGAGTTTTTAAAATTGCAAGTACCAAGACAAAGTACAATTAATTTCTATTTCCCAGCATTCTAGGTGGCGACTTAGAAGTTTGTAATACCATTGTAAAGATAAACTCTCAAGAGGAACACAAGAAGAAGGATTCTAACATATTTGGCACCATGAAGAAGACCAGAAGTTACACAAAGAAGCATCGCAAGTAGAAGGCTGAGTCTAAGACTGCAAAGGATAGGCAACCTGTTTGGATTAAGAAGCGCATTGGATCAAGTAAGTCTTTTGAATCTCTTGGTGATGCATCACCTACTTTTAATAGTGAGGTAATTAGTGGAAATATATAGGGACAATCACATGAAGTTGAAGAGCCTAATGTAGATCAAGGGAGTTTTCCCATTGAGCAAGTGTTTGATAATGAACTTGACATCTCAAGAGAAGAAGATAGGTGGGGATTCTGGGATAAAGATAAGAAGTTCTCAGAACCTTTAACCCCTAGAGTTGGATCTTATTTTAATGGAAAAAATTTCAAGCCAGGAGGTGAATCTCCTAATATAGAAGTGTGCATTTCCCTTGAGGAAGACCCAGTTTATCAAACCTATTATACTCCTATTCCTAGTGAGGTTGGAAATATCTTAGAAAATGAAGAAGAGATGGAAAAAGACATGCAATACTTAGAAGAGGAAGAACTTAGGCTGAAGGAAGAAGAAGAGAATAGACTGAATGTGTTGAAGGAGAAGGAAGATATGATTAAATCTAAGCAACTTGAGAGATGCTCAAACACAAAAAATAAAGAAAATGAGAGAAGATGCTGCTAGGCGGAAAGGCTTCGATGAAAATGTCTCCCAGTTCACTGTTGAGATAACTCTTGATCCTGCTAAGGTGACCATTCAAATGGGAAACTTTTCTATTGGCACTTATACTGCATCTATTGCAACTTCCAAAGCCCTAGGTCCTTCTGCTACTACTAAGAAATAAAAATTTATAGATCATGGGAAGAAGCGCATTGATCAAACAAAGAAGACTACCTTCAATACTTTCAATACCAATACAAAAAAATGTACCAATACTTCATCTATTAAAACCCCCACCAATAATGTTAAAATTGATCCTACTCCATCCAGTGCACCCCCAAATCTTGAGATTTTGAAATTGTAGTTGGAAAATGACAAACTACAAGAAGATTTGAAGAAAGCTGAAATAAAAGCTACTAATGCAAAAATAGCTAGAAAGATTGCTTTTCTTAAAATTTCCACACCAACTCTAGATGCTTCAAGCTCTATAAATAATGATACTGAGTCACAAAAGAAGAATTCTATAGGACACACTCCTAGTGGAGGTGGTGGTGGAGATCATGGTGCTGGAGTTGGAGGAAATAATAGAAACAAGAACTCATACCTTGAAGATGATGTGGGAAATAAGAAGAGAGGTGGTGGTAATGATGGAAGTGGAAAGGGTAAGGATATAAATCAATTTAACAACCAAAAGGATGATGAGTCTAGAAGTTCTCCTAGGGATAGAAACACTAGAAGACCACTGCAAGTATAAAGGTATCAATAGTGGTGTTTCACTAAAATACCTAGCTATCCTAACCCATTTCTTAAAGACTTTAGGCCTGCTTTTGTCAAATTCTTTGGAAATAATACTGTGAGTGGTGAAGATCATCTCAAAGCCTTTTCCAACATCATGGATAACTTTGAGGTAGAAGCAAAGGATTTCATGATAAAATTATTCATGCAGTCCTTGACTGAGGATGCAAGGGAGTGGTAGCAAAGTTTTCTTGCTGAAAGTATCGGCTCTTGGGAGGAATTTAAAAGGTTGTTTAGAGAGAAATATGGTGATAAGAAATATTCAAGGTATTTATTGAATCAATTCAATAACATTGCTAAAGGTTCCAAAGAGTTTGTCACTGACTTTAATACAAGGTTCCAAAAGGATATGAAGAGATTACCTCCCCATTTACAATTGAATGTGTTGGACTCAAGGAACACTAAGAAGGGGGGGTGAATCAGTGTTAAATAAGATTTAAACTTCAATTTAGATTATAAACCATTCACAACATTTAAACTAAAATAAACATGTAAGTATATGAAAAAGACAATCAAAAAACCATAACACAAGATTTTTATGTGGAAACCCTATTAGGGGAAAAACCACGATTGAGATTAATCCACAATTTATACTCTATTAAAAGTATGAACAAAAGGGAATGCACATGCATTCAGGCGCCCTGCATAGAGCTCATTGCTCAAAATAAGGAAGGATCATTGCCTTACAAAATGTTTGTGATTACATTAAAAGGTTTGAAATGAGAAGATAGAATCTACAAATGCCTAGTTTTAGTTCTAGTGAAGCTCATGAATCAAATTCTGAATCTTTTGTCAGACTTTGCACTACGCTCTATTCCACCACAAAATCCTCTTATGTACCAACAAACTGCACTCAACTGATATTTTGATATTTTCACACACACCTACACATATGCTCTGCTCTATACACACTTACACAAACCATGAATGCCTCAAAATGAATTGCTCAAACTTGCATATATATCTGCCAACAAGAATTCAAACACTATATGTCAACTTCACACAAAATATAATATTCTCCACATGTCAGCCCAAATCATAAGCAATTTTTTTATGCGCACCCATACAAGTTGGCCATGAGATAGATGGGACCCAAAATAAAATTCTTGAACATAGAAACATTTTAAAAATTACTCCTTATATATCCATGACATGCTACATTGACTAGGTCGGCCATAATGAGCAAATAAATAGAAAAACATCCTACCGGATCTCTTTACTCATACATTGGTTAATGCAATAACACAAGACTTAATAGAAAGGCAACATAGATGTATAGAAAAATATCCCAAAGATCCACAACTCAAAATTGTGATCTGGTGAAGCATATGGATTGACGTGCTAATTGGATACCCTATTCTTCATGTTCTCAGTCGGTAATACACTGCACTTTACTTTAACTATCGATATGACCAGATTCGGATCTGCAGACCAACATAGTGACTTCAGTTTCCATCAATGACAACACTAGAAGCCAAATCTTAAGAATCTCCTTGAGCCATATGCCAATAGAATGATAATATGTTCCTAGTAAATTACTATAATGCTTTTGATGTGAAGATGAGCTACCATTTACTTGATAAGAATCCTCAAAAGTTGAGGGATTCCTATAAGGTGGTTGTCCATATTGATAACATCAGTTGAGTGACTAGTAAAGTTAGAAGAAGAGATGATAAAAATTCTTAAAAATCTTAAAAAAGGAGGATAAAAAATCTAGTGCCAAAGGAGGCACTCTTGAAGATAAGATTGATAATTTCATGAAGATTGTGAATGAAATAATTGCAAGGAAAGACAAGGTTCGGTCCACCAATTATCATAAGAATGAAAGACTTCCTTGGTTGCAGGATCATTCATATAATACAAATTGGCACAATGGGAAACCTATCCCCAACAATTAGAGGAATATTCAAAATAGGGTTCCCCTGGATCCTTTGCAGAAGAATTTAGGAAATTTTTCTTATGAAACTCCTTCATGCATTCCTTACTAGATGCCTCATTCTCCTAATAAATGTGCAGTGGCACAAATGGTTGAAGCTGAAGAAGATGTTCCTGAGGAATGTGATTAGTAAAATGAGGAGGATATTGATATAAATATGATTATGGATGATTCTGATTTGGCTGACAGTGAGTGCTCATCTAATATGGAGTCCCATGAGATAGATGTAGATGACCAAAGGAAAATTGTGAGTGCATATCACCAACAAGTTATCTCTAATGAGGATATTGACAGTGATAATGAAGTATATAATTTGGAAGCAATTGAGGATGGTTTATCTCTAAGATCTTCATATGAATAAATTATGATATATACTATGACTTTGGTTGCTCAAGCTAGAAGCTCATATCATTTGAGAAAAAAAAACATTTGGTGGTGAGTAGGGTAGTACTGCTAGTCTTTTCATCAAGGATCAAAATGCCAAAGGTAAAGAGAAAAAATATGATGGAAGAGCAAAAGCATTCAAAGCTAAAGAAAGCAGGGGAGATAAGTTTTAGGCTAAGAAGATAGAGAAACCAAAACAGATGCAAAGCTCAAGTCCCTTGCTATAAAAAATGAAATCACAAAGGAAAAATCATGAAGCTATGAGAAAATATGTCAAACCTAGAGCTGAGGCGACCAAAAATCAACAGAAGGATAGCAACACAGAACAAGGTATGATCCCAATTGAATTACCTAAGTAAACTCCTATTGATATGTTTCAATTACTTATCCAAGTAAAAGTATTTGTTTCCCTTCTTGAGATGATGAGAATAGATGAACAAAAACAAAAGGAAGTAGCCCTTATCAATGGTGCTACTATAGCTTGTAATGATCTAGGGGTTCCCACTCTACCCAAAGTAAGTGAAAAGGATAAGAAAAACAAAGAATTTGAGAGGAGTAATCACTGAGATCCCTCATATCTTTTAGGAAATTTAGTGATTGCTTGTCTTGAAAAGATAGACCTATTCTTCCTCATTCTAGTTGTTAAGGGAAATTTTCTAAAAAATTGTATTATTGATTCTAGACTTTCGAACAACATGTAATGCCAGCCAAGATCATTGTGTCATTGGGACTGAAAGTTGATAGCACTCATGGTAAGTGATATCTATGGATTGAAGAGAAGTCCTTGTTCCTGGTGTGATCAATGAACTTCTTTACACATTGGAAACATATCCAGAGAAGGAGTTTAAGATGAGTGTAGTGGTAGTATATATCCCATCTAAGTATGGAATGTCATTCTCTAGGAAATAGAGTGCATCCATGGGAGGCAGTATGCAGTGTAACATGTATTATGCCACCTTCCTAATTGATGGTAAGGATGTGCAGGTGGTACGAGAGTTGAAGGTGCCACACTTGCTGGAACACACTCTTGAATATGATATAATTATATTTATAGACACTAACATCAGTGATTTTAAGGTGGAAGAAGTACCAAGAGAAGTTGATAGGAACCCTACACCTATAGAAAATGAGGTTGTAAAATTATTTGACAAGGATGGACTTTGGAAAATGTACTTTGCTGGTGCAAGTTCCAAGGAAAGGTTTGGTTTCAAAATATTGCTGGTGTCACCTAGTGGAAGTACATACAAATTCTCTTTATCTTTTGTTTGTACAAATAATGTGGTAGAATATGAAGCATTATTACTAGGATAAAGATTAGCTGAGAAGCATGGAATAAATAAGTTGATGGTTATTGATGATTATGAGCTTGTGATATCCCAAGTAAGAGCCAAATATGCTTACAAAAATAACAAACTAAAATAGTACAAAAATGTTGCCTGGGATTCCATTGAGCAGTTTGATGCTTTTGGAATTGACTAGATGGAAAGAGGACTAAACAAAGTGGCTGAATTACTTGCTAACATTGCATTAAGTCCAAATGACATAACTTTTGTAGTTATCTCTAAGGTGGAGGTACAATCAAGGCCTTCCATTCCTGACAATTTCCATAACTGGAAAATTTTCAATGATGATGAGGATATTCTCCAATTTTGAAATGTGTTGATGAATATGAAGGTCAGGAGATTGACTTTGGTGGATTTGTTGAAAATTTATATGGAAAGGACACAATATTTTTGAATGAGGTCATCTAGTTAGAGACAAAAAAAATCCCAAAGGCCTTGTACCACTTGAAAGAATCTTTGAAAGTCAAGATAAAAGAAAGATTAATACAACTGATACTCATCCAGAGGACTTGAAAGAAGTAAATTTGGGGACTTAAAATTCCCCTAAGAAAGTGTATGTAGGAAGGAAAATGAAACCTAAGGTTAAGGTAATGTTAATTTCCTTACTGAGAAAATATAGACATGTCTTTTCTTGGTCATAGGATGACTTAAAAGCACATAGAGAGGAGTTATTTCAGCATGAGATTCCTCTCAAGGAAAATGCTAATCCTTTTAGGTAGAAGCAAAGACCAATTAATCCTACTTTATCTCCCCAGATGCAAGAGGAGTTGGTAAAGTTAAGAGATGTTGGCATCATAAATCCCATCAAACATTCCTCATGGGTTTCCAAGTTGGTGACAGTTAGAACAAAGAATGGTGATATAAGGTTGGGTGTGGATTTTAGGAATCTGAATATATCATCATTAAAATACAACTATCCATTTCCAAACATGAAATCCATGTTACAAAAGGTAATTGGCTGTGAGTTGCTATCAATGATGGATGGATTTTCTAGATATAATCAAGTGAAAGTAAAGGAGTCAAAGCAGTACAACAGTGCATTCACTACTCCATGGGGCACCTATGTATATGTAAAGATGCCATTTGGTTTGAAAAATGTAGGTGCCACTTCTCAAAGGGCTATGGATGTGGCATTTTATAATTTTATTGATTTATTCATGGCTATATACCAAGATGACTTGACAACATACTCCAAGAAAGAGGAAGATCATTGTATGCACTTGGAAAAGGTATTGGTTAGGGCTATAGAGTATGGGATATCTCTGAATCTGAAGAAATGTTCCTTTGGGGTTATGAAAGGAAAATTTTTGGGGCACATTGTGTCCAAGGAACAAGCAAGGATTGAACTTGAAAGGCCGTAGATAGGATCCCTCAACCAAAGAATGTCAAAGGAATGCAATCATTCTTTGGATAGATCAATTTATTGAGGAGGTTTTTAACCAACTTTGTAGAAATCACAAGACCCATTTGGGTATGTGCAAGATCATCATGGAAAAAATAGGCCCTTAACTGGCAAAAAAATTAGAAAAATCAAAGTTAGGAGTTAGGCAACTTGAAGTAAAAATTTGAATAAGTTATCTATAT
The DNA here is from genome assembly GCA_007258455.2 of Sequoia sempervirens. Classification (NCBI taxonomy): domain Eukaryota; kingdom Viridiplantae; phylum Streptophyta; class Pinopsida; order Cupressales; family Cupressaceae; genus Sequoia; species Sequoia sempervirens. The sequence continues at coordinate 72,426,478 of VDFB02000017.1, forward strand.
TATTTCAAAAATATGCAAGAATAGAATTTGTAACAAATTGAATGTAGTTTCTAAACTACTAGGTTTATTTACAAAAAAAAAAAATCTATTTGGTGAAAATTTGAAATTTCAATGCAATAGTACTTAAATTTCAGGGAAAAAATAAGAAGTAGGTGCTTGTCTGACTACCCTAACCACAATAAAATGATAATATTTTTTATAAGATTTTAGATATAAGTAGAGGACTCATGTCAGATGTGATGCATATTTTTTTAATTTGTTTCCAAGTAAATAATTAATTATGAATTTTTTATTACAACTTTTAAAAAATATAAAAATTGTATGTCTGACCACCTTAACTTGGTCAAAACTTCATGAAATACAATTTTTTTTTTAATCCTATAGTATGCGAAGCAAAATGTGAAGCATTTTTGGATTCAAAAAATGTGATACCATTTGAAAGCTATAGATATTTTTCAATCAGCCTATCAATCAGGACTTTAGTCATAATTCAAATAGAAAATGAATAATAATTATTTATTAAATTCAAAGTAAAGCATAATTTATATTGGTGGAAAGATGAGAATCTCCTTTAAAAACCCTTTTCGTTTTATCATTTTTGGGTTTAAAAAAAGTCGTTAGCCACATAACCTACAAATACCCATGATATCACCACTTTTTGGCCCATCATGATCCTATACATACCCATTTCCAAGATGCTGAAGAAGGGAGATAAGATGCTTTTGAGTGAGGATCCTAGTTAGGAATTCTTGAAAATTAAACAAGTTATCAAGGAGGCTCCAGTTTTGAAATCTCTAGATTTCTCTAAGCCAATGCACATTTTCTCTTTTTCTTATTTTCATACTATTGTTGTAGTCTTATTGCAGAAAAATGAGGAGGGATTTGAACAACTCATTGCATTATTTAACAAATATTTATAGTTTTTAAAGCTCAAATATGACATGATTGAAAAGAAAGCATATGCTCTAGTTAAGGTTGTGAAGAATTTTAGAACTTACTTAGTGGGAGCTACTGTCATATCTTTTGTACCAAGTGCTACTATGAAAGATAACTTCACTCAGGAAGAAACTATAGGAAGAAGGTGTAGATGGATCAACAGGATCCAAGGATTTAACATTGATGTCTATATTACCAAATTAGTGAGAGGGTAGAGCCTAGCTAAATTGATGGAAGAAACTAATTTGGAAGCTAACTAGATAAATCAATCAGAGACTATTGATATTGAACCTATCTATGATATGCAAACATGTCCATGGTATAGAAGGATTTATCAATATTTAAAAACTCTACAATGTCCTACAAGTATAGCTGGTAATGACAAAAGGACATTGAAATTGCATGCCATCAGGTATGTGTTTATTAACAATGAGCTGTGGTGGAGAAACCTGGGTGGTGTATTACTTAAATGTGTGGATGGTAAGCATGTATTAGAACTCTTTCAAGAGATGCATAATGGAGTATGTGGTGGTCATTATATGGAAAATACCACTGCTCATAAAATTTTAAGAGAAGGTTTTTGGTGGCCTACTATTTTCAAAGATGCCCACAAGTTTGTTAAAAATTGTGATGCTTGCCAGAGATTTGTAGGAAAACTAACGTTTCCAAGAAGTTTTCCGCTCAAGCGTATTTTTGTTCAAGCCCCTTTCCAACAATGGGAAATTGATTTTATTGGTGAAATACCAAAAATTTCTAGTGGAGGGCATTCATTGATCCTTGTTGCCACTAACTATTTTACAAAATGGGTAGAAGCAATACCCACAAGGAAGGAAACAAGTAAAGTGGTAGTGGACTTCATAATGAACAATATTTTGATAAGGTTTGGAGTCCTAGAAAAGATCATTTTAGATAATGCTATGTGTTTTAGATCTAAGGAGTTCAAGGATTTTTGTGATAAACATGGCATATAGATTTCTTATTCTTCACCTTACCATCCTCAGGGAAATGGTCAAGCTGAATCAAGTAATAAGAGCTTAATGAAAATCATCAAAAGAGTGATGGAGAAGAACAAGAAAGCTTGGGATTCAAAGCTAAAACTTGCATCTTGGGAAGATAGGATTACTGTGAAGAAGGCAATTGGTCATTCACCATTTGGTTTGGTGTATGGTTTGGATGCTAGGCTACCACAAAATAGCTTGCTAAAGATGTATAAATTTGTTTAGGGATATGATGACGATATTTGTGATGATATGCAACACATAATTCATAACCTAGTGCAATTGGATGAAACTAGAAGAGAAGCTCATGCGAAAAATGCAAAGATGTAGCTAGAAGTCAAACACTTGCATGACAAGAAAGCTTCTCCAAAAAAATTTGTGGTGAATAGTATGGTATTAGTTTGGAATCCTAGGGCTCAAGATAAGGGTAAGCATGGGAAGTTTGAAGCTTTATGATTAGGCCCTTATCTAGTAGCAAGTACACATGGGGAGGATTCATACTTCCTCTAGAGCTTGATATGTGAACCTCTGGAACTGCCAGTACATGGAAATTTCTTGAAGCCATAATTATCCTAAGTATGTTCTGATCCATGTACATTGTAGGTTTTGAACAATTTGTATAGGTCTGTTTACTTTGGTTGTGTTTGGTTCTGTCTTTCTACGCAATCTGGGTGGTTCCTTGGTTTTTTATTCACTATGATTTGGTTGCTCTTCTTCAACCCAAGATTTTAGGATCTCGCCATGCCTGTGAGAGGCATGCGTCCCCACTCAGAGTCACTGATGGAACCTCTAAGTATTATTTTGGTTCCATTTATCATCTTGCAAAAAAAATTGGTTAGGGCCTATCTCTCTATGCTTAGGGTTTGTTTTTACCGCCACTGATAAATGGTTTTGTGCTATATGGGACCCTTCTTAAAAAACCTTTGAGCTTATATCCTTTCCAGGGTTATATTTCTTCATTGACTCCTTACTACCTGTTCTATCTATTTTAAGTCACATCTTATGCCATCAAAACCCATTAAATAACTAGCCCTTTGGTCTAAGTTCTATCAATTATCATATATTGGGCCACTGTTCTATTTTTTATGAGGTTAGGCTAAATATTTCTTGTTAACATCATTTGAGCCTTCAATCATTAATCCTATGGGTTGAGGTCACATCAACCTAGTCGGGTCCCTTTTTTTATAGTAACAATTTCAACATGTGTAGTTATTAAAATCCATGATGACTGTTTAATCATCGAGAGCATATCAACATCGTTCACTACACACCCATTCTATTTCATTGCCTATTATTTTATTCTCATAGGCTAGTGGGTGTAAGCCACGTGTCTTGTGCATTGGTAGGTCTGGTCCCTTTATTAAAGATTGTAGGTGATATTAAAAAGAAATCAACAGTGGTCGTTGAATGATGCGACTACATCTTGGACGCTCCCTGCCACCCTGTTCATTTTCCTTTTTCATTAAAATAATCACATGGGATAACAAGTGGTTGTTGCATGTCTTGTTCAACAGTGGGCCCAGTCTTTCCAAGTGGTTAGCATGTAGAGCTTTGAAGAGAAATAACTGTTGATATTGTGTGACGTGTCTTCATCTAGATGGCTCCTCGCTACCCTGTGTGGGTCCCACCCCTATCATCCAACTCTCTATGGGGAGATGGGCTACAACCACATGGAGCAACCTAGAGAGCATGGAATACATTAGAGTAAAGGAAATTATTAATCAAATAATTTAGCACGGGGCATGGAAAATTAAATGTGCACTACTAAAGGGAAAAATATGGCATGTGTTTTGGTGATATCCAAGATCTTTTAATCCATGCTGTTGATTATGTCAAAGGAATAAGGCCACGGGAAATTGGTCTTAGACTAAGGTGTGAGTATATAAAAGTAGTGAGATTTAATCTTAGCCCTTCCCTACTTTCTTAGTAATAAAAGTTGCACACGGTTTAAGTACCATGAGGGTGAGGGGAAGAGGACATGTGGATTCTGGCTGTAGTGAAAAAAAGATGGTGGAGCCCATAGATCACCAACAAGTGGTTCCATGTGGCCTATCATCATTTGATGAGTATTGTGGCTACATACAGTCAAATTTTTCAAATCAAGCTGACTAAATCTGGATCATCCATCAATTAACACATGCGTGATCAATGGATAGCATTCAAAATCTAGTTTGAGGGCAAGGGAGCCATTTTGGTTCATGTGAGTGAGCCTTAATAATGTAAAGGACGTCAAGCTACTGAAGCAGGAGGTTGCATAGCTACTAAAACCTATCTTAAGAGCATAATTAAGCATTGTGAATGATATTTTACACACTTGGAGAGCTCGAGCTATGTTTTTCATACTTATCCAACTTCGAAGCTAGGGTTGTCACCCTATGAAAGCTAGTAAGTAAATTATAGCCTTCCCATCAAAATTATTGATAAAATGTGGTTTCCAAACCTTTGAGTCAATTAGGGTTTTCTTGGTTTTGCATTTTAAGGTTTGACATTCATAAAAGAGAATTTGTTGGTCCTACATTGTTATAATCCATTTCAAACCCTTATCTGAGATATAAGTATTGTCCCAAGAAAGTAGAAACCCTACTTTGTAATACTTTTGTGTCATGGTTCCCAAGGCACAATCAAAAGAATCTTTGTCTAAAGGGGAAGCTTATGTTCCCAAAAGGATTTTGAGTGGAGACCATATTGACTAGTTCCCACCCTTGACCAGTGAAAAACCTAAGGGTCAACTTCTTCTCCAAGGTCCACAAGTAGTTAAGGGTTTGATTGATAAGAACAGTTCTATTAGGGACACTAAACTACCTTATACTGGGTGGGAATTATTCTTTGGTTGGTTCCGAATTCCAAACATGGGTATTCCAGAGGGTAACCCTTGGAATTGTGACCTAGGGAAGTTGACTGTACCCAATTTCTACATGGATGTTGACTTTCTTAAAGCAATAGCCACCAATTATGATCTAGTTACAAGGACTATAAGGACTTGTGATGGGAAGGAAATGGTTAGAATTACCAAGGTTGAAATTGCTCATGTTTTCAAACTCACTAGGTGGATTGTTGAAAAGATTCTTAGGATGGAATATGAAAAGGCTAAGATTGCATTCAGAGTTCACATACTGCTGAGGTATTTAGTAGAGATTAGGGCCAAAAAATTTCATTGGGAAAATTTGATAAGGAGCCTTTCCTTGTAAGTTATTTTGTTTCCTACTTCCAAAGAACTTTTTACTCCATTTTCTAGATAATTGGTTATGATCCTATCACTAGAATTCCTATGGCATGGATGTATATGGAAACCCACATTTAGCACCCCCAATATTCCACAATATTTAACTATGTGAGGTTTCTTATAGAAAGAATTCATGGGGTTTTGATAAGAATAAAGAAAGGTGTAGATGGAATAAGGTTTAGCTACTAGTCATTATTAATGCATATGTTTATGTTGAAAGGTGCATTTTACTTTGGGTAGAATATGACTTTGGATAGGATGGAGGGTATTGTGTATATGCCTATTCAATGTTGGACTACTTTCCTGTACAAGGATGTCAGGATGTATGAATTTGTGGTTTTTGAGAACTTGTTTGCTTCAAATTTAAAGAGAGCCCTAGTTATGAGTGTACCTAGAGTTCCCAAGGCCTTGCATCACTTCTTGAGACCCAAGGAAAGAAGGCCTGAGTTAGGAGTTTATCACAAATGGAGAGATATTATACCATATCCCAATTACACTATTTTAAGCATGTATGGTTCCACTATTGCACCTCACCTACAACCAAAGTATGTGCTAGATAGAATTGGTTGCCTTGAAGTAATATGGAAATTGGGAATTGTGGAAAACAAATATTTGTTGAATCAAGGAAAAGGAACATTTTTTCCTTCATACACCTGCTTCTCTGATTTTGTAATAATAAAGGGAGGTCGAAATAAGATGCTTGATATAATCAAATCCTTTCACATGCAAAGATTAGTAGAGAGGATCAGGTATGATCCCAATGGTTTCATGGCTTGGTTCAAGGAAAGGAACAAGAATTACAAATTTGTGCATAGTTTCTAGTTCTTGGAGATTGTGATAAAAAATGTGTTTGATCTTTTGGAAGAAGAAAGAAGAAAAGAAAAATGGATTTGTTTCAATAAAATGAAGAGAAAAATAAAGAAGGAAAAACTTGACTTCATTGTTCTTCCAAAGATTGAAAATGTAATATACAAAAGGTTGAACATGTATCCCATAATTTTGAGACCACAGTGGGCCACCTAGAAAGTGAAGGGGTGATTCGAGATAAGGGGAAAGCCCTCGTTGAGGAAGAATAGGGTGGGGGAGAAATTCCTTTTATGGAAGAAAAATCTCCATCTCAAGCCCTTGAAGAACCAAAAATAAAGTTCTTTATAAGGAGAAAGAGTAAGGAAAAAAAATGATGCAATTACTACTCCCTCCAAACAAGAGGAGCAACGACCTCTTTCTCCTATGCCACATATACCACCACCATATCCTCGAAGGCCAATAGGGTCTGAAATTGTGGGTATTGATGCTCCATGACTGCATGCATCACCACAAAAAGAGACAACATTGAAGAAGCAAAAGTTTGAAGTAACTAGTTTGGTGGACTATGATGATGAAGAATCTAATGATGACATTTGGGTATCAGAGCAGGAAATGCAAGATGGAATTTCCACCACACCAACAATAATGGTGACACAAAAATTAAGTATGAGGTTGAGTAAAGCTAGCATCACTGAGCTTAATGAAAAACATGACATTCAGGTGGAAGCATGCACAATTTTTTTGGATGATTATTCATTTGTGAAGTCTCAAGCTTTTATGGATTTTGCATACAAGGCTAAGAGAGATGAATATGTTAGTAACATGGCCAAAGGAAAAGATATTCATCTAGAATTTCCTGATGCTACCATCCAAGCAAAGGTTTTGAATGAAATGAGAGCTAAGTTCCAAAGGATGACTACCAAGGAGGGTAGAGAATTGGTAAGAAGTAGTGGCATTTTATTTCTACTATTGTGGGATTTATGAGTACTAAGGAAGGTAGAGAATTGGTAAGAAGTAGTGGTATTTTATTTCTACCAGAGTGGGATTTAGCTTCTTTCATAGCCTTTGATACAATAAAAAGATGTGAGAGACCCCTCTACAATTTAGAGGAAGATGTTGCAATTGCATTACAAGGGTCAAGGTCTTTTAGTTAATAGTGGGATGCATTGGCCATTTGGTCTCTAGCTCCAAGTAAAAGGAAGCCTAAAATTGTTGAGCCTACACCTAACTACAATGGAGGCCTAATAATAAAGAGTGTGTTAAAAAAATCAGCTCTAGAGGTAGTAAACATGTCATTACATGTTGGACAGCTCACAAGAGCCACTATGGAATCTGTAACTACAGAAAAGGAAAAGCTCAAAATGGATCACAATAATTTGTTAGTTGACTATGGAAAGGCTGAACAACAAAATATGTAGTTACAAAAAAATGTAGTATTAATGGAGGAGAAGTTACAAAGTTTTCTATTAGGAAAGAATAAGGAGACTGGTGTTGACTCCCCTACCACTTTACAAGAAGGTGCACCCCCCAAATTTAACCTAGAAGCAAGTTCATCATGGGCAATTGTGCCATACAACATGGGAAATGTACCCATTTCAATGATAGAGCCTAGAATGTCAGAGGTTCCATAGGCTAAGGAATATATGAGAAAGGAGGAGTTGCTTAAGTAGCTAAATGAGTATAAAGGGAAATATGACAATCATGATAGGGAGGTTTTTAACAACAATATGGAGATTTTCACTACAGTCTTGGAGCATCAAAACAAAGGAGTGAATAACAGATTGAATAACATTCATGATAACTATTCTTCCATGGTGGCTACTATAAATAATTTTGATAATGATAGGGAGAGAGCTATTCCACTTATGGAAACACGGATCCATAGGATGAAGGAATTAAGATTGATGTCAATTGGAGCTAAGCAAGATGCTAACCCCTCTTAAAATGTTAATCCCACTGTTGCTCTTGTAAGTAAAATTGAGTGGTGTAGGGGAAACATTGAACCTATGGATGATGCTCTCCTCCCATCCATTCTAAGGGATTATGGTAGCATAAAAACTCTGCAGGAGTGGATATATGTAACTATTAAAACCATTTCAGATCAGGTAGTTTGAATTTGTCAAAGATATGATATGGAAACATTGAAAATAAATATGGATATGTTAGCTCACGCAAAGATTGTCTTGTTAGAATTTGATAGGGAGGCCAACCAAATTGTTACCAAGTATTCCCTTTATAGAGAAAAGGCTGATGAGGTCATAAATTTCAGTTGTCCTATTGAAGAGGAATTCCTAGCATGGATAGACAGATACTTGAATGGGTTGATAGGGTGATTTGAAATAGTAGGGTGGTAATTTTTTATTTTTTATTTTTGAAGTCTGCAAACATGATGAGTAATGGATAGGTGAAAATGCATTGAATAACCTAGATTTAGTATAGATTAGGCTTTTGCTAAAGTATAGAAAATATAGTGATTTTTCTTCAAATTGAATTACTGAAAGGTTTCTAGATGTGGACATATTCTTTGTCATTTCCTTTCTGTTTCTTTCATACTTTCTTTCATTTTCACTTTATGTTCACGGACACAATTTTCTAGGTTACTATTTGAAGATGCCTTTTGAAAGGTGGGACCAAATCTCCAATGATGAATGAGGATTACTTTTTCCTGATACATGTTTCCCACCATCTGGGAACGTAGAGTAACTAAAAAGGGAATATATATTGTAGTGGTCCAATAGGGTAATGACATGTGTACTTTCTAGCCCAAGGCTTATTTTTCTCCTTCATTTCTATAAGAAGGAATTCAGGGCAAAAAATTAGGGGTTCATTGTATTGAAATAGGGGTATGTGCAGGATCATGATGGGCCAAAAAGTGGCAATATGATGGGTATGTGGCTGACGACCTTTTTTTTACCCAAAATTGATGAAATGAAAGGGTTTTAAAGGATTCTCAGGCTTTCCTCTTAATATAAATTATGTTTTACTTTGAATTTAATAAGTAATTATTATTCATTTTTCTATTTGAATTATGATTAAAAGTCAGATTGATAGGCTAGTGAAAACATCTATGAATTTCAAACAATATCATGTTACGTCAATACATCTTGTCACATTTTGTGTTTACATACTATAGGATTAAAAGAAAAATTGAATTTCATGAAGTTTTGATATTGAAGTTAAAGGTGGTCAGGACATATCGTTTTTATATTTTTAAAAGTTGTAATAAAAAATCATAATTAATTATTTACTTGGGAAAAAATTACAAAAAAATATGCATCACATCGGGACATCAGTCCTCTACTTATATCTATAATATTATAAAAAAATATTATTATTTTATTGTGGTTAGGGTGGTCAAACAAACACCTACTTCTTTTTTCCCTAAAATTTAAGTACTACTGCATTGAAATTTCAATTTTTTACCAAATAGATTGTTTTTTTAAACAAACCTAGCAGTTTAGAAACTACATTCAATTTGCTACAGATTCTATTCTTACATATTTTTGAAATAATATAGATAAATTATTCAAATTTTTACGTCAAGTTGCCTAACTCTGATTTTTCTAAATTTTTTGCCACTTAAGGGACTATTTTTTCCATGATGATCCTGCACATACCCATAGACACAGTGAATTGTAAATAGAATATCCAACACATTTTGAGTTTTGTCTTAGGTTCTGAGTCTTTTCTTACATCTATAATTTTGATAGCAAATATAGCAAATACAATACAAAATGATTCCAATCTCATGGCCATTTTCTCTCCTCTAACTTATTCTATGACTCATGAATAATATAATCAAGATTTTTTTTGTTCATCTCTATTGAATTCCAATAGATGCTTAATTTTCTTCTTTCTTGTTAATTTAGGGAATTAAGTTAAGTACTTGAATGGGATTGTTGATTCATTTGAATTAGGTGCTAGGATATCCATAAGAAGTAATGGTCTATAGTATAATGTGGATGTGTTGTAATGTAGTATATT